>JWHW01038195.1:628806-639704 GCA_000931545.1 Papilio glaucus | reverse complement strand
ATAAATAACCAGCGGAACGCTACACTTCAGAAATGTTGGTGGTCTTCTACTAAATACAATCATCATTATCTCCCTGCCCTTTACCACTTCATGTGGATACGGCACAACAGGTTTTCGTCGTCCTGATCAGTCTATCAGTTGTCACTCCCTTCCTAACTATTTCACCTTTCAAGCAATCCACATTCATGTTGTAATACTCTCCTTGCTCATGCCATTCTTCCCTCCACATATACGCCCATAAAAGCATTTTATTTAATGTGGTTTTCAACAACCATACACTAATATACTCATTGTATACCTTATCCGTTCGTGTTACCCCACACGGCCATCTCAACATGCGTATTTCAGCCGCGTGCATTCTTTTTTCACTCGTCCTTTAACCTTATTATTTACAATGTATTATAAATAGTTATGTAACTAAGAAAGATAATTTACATTCTAGTAGACAAGAGACCAAGCCGCGGTGCGCTGATGTACTATTATCATGATCTGAAAAGCGTGACATCCCAACATACCTGAATAACAAATGAAAAATTATTTTATGCATAACATTAAAAAAAATGAATAGATCTTTACAATCGGATGGATACGCTATAGGCGCAGTAGTGCTGTATCTATAGCCTCATTCATGATATTGAATGTAGAAGTCAAGGCAATATACAATGTTCTACTAATCCCCACTTTAACGTATGGAAGTGAGAGCTGGGTTTGGCAGGATTCAGTTGAGATGCGAACTTAGCAATCATGGTAGACATGACTTTGAATGATAGGATTTAAAATTCCGTTAGAAGGAAAACACATGGCTTAAAAGTGGATGTCGTGACTAGAATTAAGAAAGGTATTTGTATGTGTTCGGACATGTTGCAAGGATAAATAAAGAGAGAGTAACAAGAACAATTTATTTTGTAAAAGTGGTGGCGATATATGGAAGCGACGAGCATGTATGCCTAGATGCATAAATGAGGAATAAGCGAGAGAGGTGTGTCAAAACCATGCCAAACAGAATCTATAATCTCTTTTATTATTACAGCTATAGCAAAATATAAAAGCTGGTAGTAAATACGTAAGCTACAATCGATACGTTCTAATCCTGCATAAATTGAACGTGCAACAACTTACAAAAAGTCCTGATTCCGCATAGTTAAAATTTAGTAACATTCATTTGTATTTTAAGGAGTGGAGTAAACCGTTAGAAAATTTAACTTCTTATATGTACCATTGTACCATGTGCTACTTGTAAAAAAATAGCTACGGGTGTGGAGGATAATAAAATCACCGACACATGTCAGATGTTTTTTGGTAGACGTAATAATAATAAATAAAATATTACAAACTTTTTGTTCATAAAAAAATATTTAAAAATAACGAGACGTTTAATATTATTACATTGCATCGTACACTAAACAACGGAATAAATATCATTAAATAAATTAATGAAATTAGATACGGAAATCTATAAATCCCAAAAAAATATGAAAGCGCAGGGTTGCCTACTGTTTATTTTCCACTTCATTTATTATTATATTCTACATTTATTGTTACTAATATAGTATAGATCAAAATATAGATAATTGAGACAACGATGATTTTATGATAGTTGCTTGTGAAAAATGGCAGATGAATCTCGGTTGCCAAACCTTAAAATAATAAGATATAGCGAATGAAGACGTGCGACAGAAAGTTATTGTTCCATGTGACTGAACCTGTGCAAACTAAAAGATTTGTTTGAGACTTAGACCTATAAAAATAGAAGATATGAAAAAAACTGAAAAGAATAATAACGAATGTTCCGAATACGAGTAAAAACGATTTAATCGTCTATACTTTAAATTTTATACGCCAAAAAACACTATATGGAGGAGTACTAAAGGTTTTGATTACTATTAATATTATCTTATAGATATCATAACATACATAAATGAAAGAAATATACTGCGTGACATTTATTGTTTAAAATATATATTTTACTAAAAGACATCAAAAACAAAAAATATATATGCATACAAATATTCCTTAATAAGATGACAATTATAAACGGCAAAGCTTCGTAATACCATAATGGGGATGAAATCACGAATCTTCTATAATTTCTAATACACTTGTATAACAGCCGGCAAGAAGGCATGCGATGCCGATTATTATAATAAAAACATCGCGTATGTATTTAAAATGAAGTACTCCATAGTCATTAGGATACCATAAGCACAAATCTATCAAGCCCGGGAAGATAATTCCCAGTAGCGATAAGCAAAATGCACCGAACAAGGATATGAACGGTCCCAGTTGAGGTACCGCAACGGCAAGTAACCCTGAAAAATAAAGCTTTATTACAAAAAGTAATTGAAATTATGCGATTATTTTAATAAAATATTTTTATTATAGATAGAGCCTTGATAGCAATCACCTTATGATATGCCTATAACGTATCTTAAGCAACCACAATTCTGTCAATGATAAGATAACCTTGATTCAATTAAATATCTTCAATAATAAATGAAAATGCACAAATTATTCTAGTCCTCCGCCATGGTCTACCATAGCAACTCAGTCTACGCAATACTTTATCACTATCGAGCGTCAGTTAATAGACGGTCTTGTAATTTATAGATTTAAATGCTGAATAAAAGTAAGATGGTAATCGAAAACAACTTTAAGAAAGCTTTAGGTCAGTTTAACAGACTCAGTGAAATGGATGGGCCAGCTCGACCTCGCAGAAGACAGGCGTGAAGTAGAAGTATGATTTTTTGTAGTTTTACTACGTTTAAATTATTTTACTACTTTATTTTAATGAAAAAAAAACCGTCTAAAAATATAAAAGCGTCCTCCTTTAAATTTAACTCTCGTAATCTAAAAGGTCTATGTTAAAAATTTACACTTATTTGATTGTTACAGGGTATAATGACTAGAGCAATCCGTAAAGAGTAGTCGGTGACGAAGTGCTTGTTAGGTTGAATCTTCTTTTTCACCCGCCGCCACACCATGTTGTATGCAACGTAATTTTGTAAAGGAAATGTAAGGAAAATAGCCAATGCAAATATCAGTTTTGCAGCTTGCGCTTTCCTGTAACAACAAAAAGATTAATTGTACTTAGGTGCTTTCTCTTTCATCCGCTGCTCTAAGAAGCGTCAATAATATAAAAGATTCCGCCATTTTCGTATGGAATTATATTCATCATATTCAACATTATATTCATCATATAGCTGCGCATTATACCAACTGATTAAAGTAGTTGTAAGAAAGATCAATGTTATAAATAATTTTAATCTACAAGTATAATTGTATTTGTAAAACATAAGTGTTATAGTCAACTTACTTTTGTTCTTGAGGCAAATTCAATGTAATTGTAGCTTCAATCTCTTCTCCGTATTTAAGATAACCAAATACACCCATAATCAAATAGAGTACTATAATAGAAAACATCCCTATGCTGTAAAGTCCCAACATACCTACGAACCGTTTCGGTTCCTCCATGTTATATTCTAAAGCGAGTATCTGGAATGATAGATTTCTGTCTATTAAGAGATAACTTGTAACTAAAACATTTTAATTTAAGTATTACAAACCACACCGACAGCTTCAAGCGCGAACAGTGCTGTCCCTATAAATATAGGTACATCTGCGTATTTTTTAATACGAAATTTATCATCGTCCAAAACTACGTCATCCTCTATCAAGTAGAAGAACACCAACACCAGTCCCAGTATAGTCACTATGTTTGAGAGCGAAGACAGTGGTGTCATCAGCTTGAGGTCTTTTACCAGATTTAACAGTATCGTTGGTACTAACACGAAGCAAAGGTGTAGTCTTAGCGACGCTTCATATCCGTGGAAATCGCATACCTGTAAACATTTATCACATAAATATTCAATATTTACTTATAAAGGTAATCAGTAACTTTTTGAAAGACAATCGGCTAATTTCGGCTTCAAGCGTTATCTTTGTTGCGTTATCACGGAGCACTAACCGTCTGGTAACTGGTAGTAGTTTTTAATTATTGTTTTTTGCAATTGGATAAAATTAACACCTAATTAAGTTTTTATCATGTTTACGTAATTATTTAAAAAGGTGACATGTAGTCAGTAAAATAATAAATATTATTAGGCCTATTGTATTATATTAATGATTTATTGTTGTTAACATAACACATTCTAATAAAAAGTTTTAATCGTCTTAAATTCTTAATTCCTTCCATATCTTGCTTTTTCCGTTTCTCTATTTTCGGAATGCTCAACTTTAGAATGAGATGGAGCAGCTGTTTCAGTACTGACTTTGCAATTCGAGTGGTATCAGATTTGCAACCTTCTTGTAATAATGACCGAACTCTTCACACTAATTATCAATACAAAACCAAATTTTATCGATTGTCTTTTTGTAAAGATGAAAAGTGCATATATCGCCATATACCATTGGACAGCTCTACGGATTCTAAAGTACTATTTCTAAAAATTCTCACATTTATCAAAAGCGGAATTAACGGGAGATTTGTGCCATACTGGAGTGACCGGTCGCGGGACCCTTGGTAAATGTGAAACATTAAAATTATTTTGCACAAATAATATGCATAAAAGGATAGTTTATAAAAGGAAATAAATCTGGCATAGTCAAAATTAAATAACCCAGATTTATAATTATAGATAATTGTTACTTTAATGAACATTTATTTTAATTAAATACACTCAAAAAATTAATTAAATAATTGTCATAAAGCTTGGCGACGCGTCTCCAACAGTCGGTCTGAGCATTAGATGTTACACATGAATATAACGATAAAGGTACTTAGTCAATGCTCGTGGAAGGTTAATAAAAATACCAATACCGCATATTAGTTTTTTAGTTATTAAATGATTTTTGTAGTAATAAATAGAAGATAAAAGCAATTGAATAGAATGATATTACTTGTTTGACATTTTCTGCAACAAACACGAAGAAAATAACACAAATGCCCAGCTGCCAAGAGATGAGAACCACTTCGACGAAGTAGTAGAGTGTGACGCCGGACCAGCGGAGTAATGGCGGACCGTCGCGAATGGCTAGCATCATTGACTTTGGATAGGCTATGTAGCCCCGGCGCCATCGCTTACATAGCTCGTACTGCGCTGCAATCTAAATTCCACAAATTCATTGAAATCAATGATATTCCGTCTTTTAACACAACTGTGGTAAATAGTGATACCACCATTCGATCTGCAAATAATCATCAACCCTAAAAGTTAACTTATAGTACGGAGAGTGTAATTTTTTGTATTTTTTAAGGTTTTAAACATTACATTAAGCATTGAGTTACTACTTAAAAGAAAAAGGTAACTTAAAAGATTTCATCTGAGGTTATACATAGTTATAAAATTCAAAAAATAAAACTAAACAAGATGTATGTAATGACGCAGGCAACCAAACCAGTGTACCGCGGGTCCGCCTGGTAGTCCTTATGAAAGTCAAAGAAAATTATATTATAGTTTGTTCCACGTCAAGATGTAATTTAGTAACCAATTGTTACGCCATACCTTTTAACTTAAAATTCGTAAATTTCAGAATATTTTTCTCATTAATTTCTAACATTACACAATTCCTACTATCTATATATATGTACATCTATACTATCCATACTGTATTAGACGTTTGTTTACTTAAAAAAATATAATGATGTGGAACAAACTATATAATTATCAATATTAATTGATACATTTTATATAGTATTGTTAGTGAACGATGACATAGAAAAGTGGACTAAGAACATTATTTTCAGTGTACATAACTCAATGTGAGTATATAGAGAATAATAATAGCTAGCGCAGTCCTAATAATGAGGAAGTCATATGACGCGTGATACACTGTAGTAGGCTGACATTTTAACTTTCAAAATATATTACTCTAAAAATGGAATACTAACCAGTAGAAGTATACAGTAAGTGGCCAAAATGCCAATAAGACTAAGTCCTATGATGCTCATTATAATACCCAGTCGCTTGACTGCAGACGGCATCGCGAGGATACCTGCTCCAATACTGCCCTTCAGCATATGAATCATTGTCTCCGAATACCTAACAAAAGTAAGCAGAAAGATAATTTAAAAACTATACGACGACCATTATCCAGCAGTCTTTTGTCTGATGATACTTACGTTGTGGGCTTTTCTATTTTTCTATGTTGGTGGGGATCAAAATCTCCTTCCTCAGCTGCAAAATTAAGCTTATTATAAGCGAAGAAAGAAAGAAATTGTAAGATATTAAATAAATATAAATAATGATAATCAGATTTTTTTATCCATGCCATATTTGTGATTTAGATTTTGCCAATTAACTTGTGTGTTTTGCAAACTAATTGTCTGCGATACTTGAGTTTAAGTAAAGAAATGTCTAAGTGTTGACGAATGTTCGTGTATTAATGCGTGCGAACGTACGTTTGTATAGTAACATTTATGAAGGCATGCGTACGCGTGCATGAGTGGATGCGTCCGAGATTAAGTATATTCCCATGAAAGTGAGTGCGTTTGTGGATTTTTATACTCACTACTCCCGGTAATCGTTTCGACGATCCCAGACATAAACTCGTAAATGAACATTTTGTATCGATTGCTTCTTCCTGTTATACACAGAATAACTAAAAAAAATAGTCTAGTTTTTAAAAAAACATTGTGTGTTATTATATTTGACAATAGTTATGACTATCTGATTGTATTTTTAAAGAGCTATAGATACTATAAATACAATAGAAAGATAATAAAGCTTTGTCATCTCATTGTCACTGTCACACTACTGTCGTACATTTTTGATATTGCCACAAAACTACAGTAAATTTCTTTTTTAATGGCTCCATGAAAACTACTTGACGAATCGTTGTATGTAAAATAAAATAGTGGATATTTAACCTTTAAAACTCAAGAAGGGGGCACAGATTTTTTTTCACTGATGTTTTACACTCAGGCGTATCCATTAAAACGTAAAATGTTTCGAGGTACTTCAATAAAGCAAGTCAACCTGAGTGCGACCCATCCAGAACAATTATTGTCTTTCAAAAAAGTTGTAGTAAAAACTGGATTGAATAATAAAATATAATTCTTATTATTTTCACTACAACTTTTTTTTTTCATTTACATTTAAAATCGATTCGCTCAAATAACATGGTAGAGATTAATGGTCGTAATGATTTCTAAAAGTAAATGAGGTCACTTAATATAATTCAAAGAATTTTAGTAATCGGCAAGTGGGGTACGTGTGGCGTGAGACGCGCATGCGGTTCAGAAGGCAGAAGGTTCGTACGACTGCAGTGGTTTGGTCGACGGCAGAAACATTGCTCGTGGTTCGTAAACAGTTCTACGTGTTTACAGAGACGTCATTGATCTCGCGACGGCGAAACCCTCGAATGACGTAACTTAATCGTGCCAATCGATGTATACTCGTATACTATCGTGAAATTCAGAATATTACTTAATATAACTTCATGATTCGTAAAGAGTAAGATATTTATTAAAATTCTGCTTCATTTTTTATTTTAAATGTAGTGTAGATTAATACCAGCTTTAGCGCTTATTAAATACGTTAAAATAAAACAAGTAGATTTATTTACGCTTTAAAGTTATGAAAAAAATAACTCAGTTAACTGTTAAAGTTAAGTTTTCATATATACGGAAAATGCTATGTTATTATGTTATATATATACCATTTTCCGTCTATATGAAAACTTAAATTTAACATTTGACTGATTTATTAACCGACTTCAAAAAGGAGGAGGTTATCAATTCGTGTGTATGTTTTTTTTTATGTTTGTTACCTCAGAACTCCGCTCCTGGTGAACCGATTTCGATGATTCTTTTTTTGTTCGACAGCTAATGCTTGTCGATTGGTCCCATTTTTTTAGTCAAGATCCAAGCAGTAGTTTTTGAGTTATTCTTAATAATGCATAATATGACAACGTCGAATTTTACTTTCTTGGCTTACGTAGGCTAAACTATGTAGATAGAACTATAGGTTTTAACTTCCATATTCCATCATCATATTTTCGGCCCGGGAATCCATGGGCGTCCATGCTACACGTTATTACTGCTCCAATTGCTTAACAACAAGAAAAGTGTATAAGCTTAATATTTTTATTATATGCAACGAAATCTACATAAACACTAGACAATCCAGCACGATTGATCTTATGAAAGCGTCCCCTTTCTTTCAAGGGACAGCGATCTCGGCTTCGATCGGCGATTCTATATTATTATATAAAGAAAAAGAAACGGCCTAGAAAAGCGTTGCAGGCCGTTGTGTACAAAAAAAGTAGAACGTTAGAAAACGAGTAAGAAAGATTGCGACAATCGAACTTTAAGCTTCACCATTCAACGGTAATTTTTCTTTGCGTTGTTTGTTTTACAATGATACCTCCTCGTTCTTATCGACTTAGATTGCCCATGCATGGCTCTATTAAAGCTGAATGCTTATGTTGACATTGTTGAGGAAATGCACGTAAGGAGACTTTCTTTAAAATTATGCCGTCGGACGTGAAACGTAAAAAACTTCCTAGTGTGCTCCTTCGCCACCATTTACACCGCTTGAACCTAGTTGCAAAGTGGCTTTTCTCTCTGTGTTTAACAAGTTACAGCTAGGGAGAGTGCGCATAAATTACACAATTCAATTGATAATTATATAAATCAGCCTTTTTCTAGAATGTTTCCCACGCCAGGGGCACAGGCCTCCTCTCCGAGAGAGGGAAGACAATTGAATTACCTAGTTGTTATTTTACATCTTCATCCAACGTTAAAATTCACTAAATTATTATTTAATTTGTCAATGCAAGTTCCACATAAACATTAGACTTCCCTTGTTTAAAAATAAAAAGTTGTAAACGCTGTGACAACGCATGGGCGTTTTTTAATTATATTTATGGAAATATAATTAAAATTGAAAACGCCCATAATAATATTCCGGAACACAGCATCTTCTCTCACTCTCGCAAGATTCTCACAGAATCAGCTCCTCGCGGTGTGTTTGGAATTGAACCTTGTTATGGCAAATACTTTGTTCTTCCACAAGAAGATTCATATGCATACATGGGAAAGAGGGCAAGACCGAAACTTAATAGATTTTGTAGTTATGGGTGAAAGAATGAATGGCGGGGTGGTAGATACGAGGGCTTATCAGGGTTCCAACCTTGAAACCATCATTATCTGTTGTTATGCCGGATCAAGGGTTTTTTCAAGCGTTGGCGCCACCGATCGCCTGAATCTACTATCCCGATAGAGTGTATAAAAGTAGAACTATTGCAATATGATTGTGTAAATGAAAAATAGTAAGTTGCTCGGAAGAAAAATTTTGGGAGTTAAATGAAAGGAATTTGAAAGAAATGGACGTTGAGAGTACTTGGGGTAAAATAAAGAATGGGATAGTGAAAGCTATCACCGAAGTATGCGGAATAAGCAAGAGGAAGGTCGCAAGGAAAGCCAACACGGTGTGGTAGGATAGGGAAGTGAATGCGAAGAAGAAAGCGTGGCTTGATTTAGTGGCAGCAAAAACCAGGTAATCAGATTGTACGAATGAACATATTGAAAGGATTGAGTTACGATTCCGCTGTTTGAGGAATAGAGTGGAAGAGGTAGTGAATAGGAAGAAACGAGAAAGAAAGGAAAGGGATGAAAAAATATTGTCTGACGACTTCCTGGCAAATATAAAAATGTTTTGGAATTTGTCAAAAATGCCAAAAGGAGGTCAGTCCAATCAAGAATGAATGTTATCTAAGAATGGGGACGTTTTGAATGATGAAGTAGCAAATCTGAAGAAATGGAAGGGATATTTTGAAAGTTTGTTTCAATGTGAGGAGGCATCTGTATCAAAAATGGCAGATTCTCACGACGAAAAGGAGTTGGAAAATAAGATGAGTATGAATGAAATTGTGATTGCGATGAGAAGAATGAAATTGTGTAACACCCGGATAAGACAGGATTTCCCTTGATATCCTGAGAGCTGGAAAAGTTTAGTTGCAACTAATCGTCCCTTTATATAAAGGAAAAGGTTCACAGCATGATTGTAAAAATTACCGAGGAATCAGCCTTCTCAGCATTGTGGGAAAACTTTATGCTAAGGTACTTATTGAAAGAGTCATGAAAAAACAGAAGAAAGAAAGTGGGATGTGCAAGCAGGTTGTAGGAGAAGAATGGGTTCCACGGATCAGATCTTGTCTCTACGTATGATCACAGAAAAGTTTCTGCCTGTAAACCAAAAAAAATCTGAGTCTTCGTAGATTTAGAAAAGGCCTATGATAAAGCTAAAAGAGATGATCTGTGGTCAACTTTAGTTGAGATTGGATTGGAATAGTGATCTTATACAAGGCTTAAAGTCACTTTATAAAGATTCTTCTACTTCTGTTAGGATTGACAGGGCCTACTCAGACTGGTCTAAACCAGTGATGCTAACATCAATAAAGGTGTAAGAGAGCTATGTAGCATCCACGTGGGTGATATAGACGGTGGGAAACAGAACAAAGAAAAACTATAATTGAAATAAATGTCAACGGTAAAGTAGTGGAACAGGAAGAGTTTGTGTTTTTGGGGTATATTTTTAGTAGAGACGGTAGGCATGTTAAATAATATGAACGACGTGTGTATGCTTCCGTGGTTCGGGCATGTTGAAAAGATGAATGAAGAGAGAATAACAAAACAAATGTATGTTGCAAAAGTGAGTGGCAGGGTTGGTAGGGAACGCCCTAGAAAAACTATTATCGATCAGATTAGTGGCTTATTAAGAAAGGGCAATATAAGAAGCACCCATACACGACGAGCATATATGCATAGATGTATGAATGTAGAAGAAGCGAAAGAGGTGTGCAGGATCGCGCCAGATGGAAATCGATGATCTCCGCCTACCTCTCTGATGTACGTGCGTGAGCGCACATCTATTAATTTGTTTTTACTATTTTTATAC
>JWHW01038195.1:604383-628346 GCA_000931545.1 Papilio glaucus | reverse complement strand
TATGCATAGATGTATGAATGTAGAAGAAGCGAAAGAGGTGTGCAGGATCGCGCCAGATAGAAATCGATGATCTCTGCCTACCTCTCTGATGTACGTGCGTGAGCGCACATCTATTAATTTGTTTTACTATGTTTATACTTGCGACCGTAAAACAATTAATCCTATCCTAACTTAATATTACAAATACGAATGGGAATTTGTTTGTCCGATTGCAACGCTTTAACTTCAGGACGAATCAACCGATCATCACAAAATTTTGCACACACATTGTATGGTGTGGAAAAAATAATAGCTTAGCGACCTCGCTTTATTATTTCCTGACGACACGTGGAAAGACAGACATCAAATCAACTACAATTGTCGAGAACTGTCTGCAATCCTCGTGCGTTCTCGTTAACACAATCTATTCTTGGTAACCCTCCGCAACCTACGATCTATATCATCCACTTGAGATATTAGTATCCAACAATTTCTTTCTACTTCCTGTTCCCGCGGCTTCGTTCGCTTTTCATTTAAAAAAACATGTCGTTACGCAACGAATTACATACATATATACATTTGTGAAAGAAACAAATACACGTAATCCACGGGAACCGTACTTTTGCCAGGATAAAAAACATTGGTGTAGGTGTGCTATTTCAGACAATAATATACCTCTGTGCCAAATTTTATCCAGATCCTTTCATATCCATCCAACCATCCAAACTTTCGCTATTATTATATTAGTGAGATTAGATTTTATATTATGCGACTTCGTTTGTTTTAATTTTGTTTATATGCAGTACAACATAAAAAAGTTATTGTGGTTAATAAACAACCTCTGTCTCAGTAGACGGACGAGTTTCCGTAATCGCAACTTTGTTGAATAATGTAACAACAAAGTAACTGTTAGTGAGCGATAATATTATTTCTAATTAGTTTATCTTGTCTACTGAGAGAGAATAGTTTCTATACTCGCAACTTTGTTGTCGATACCCGACGATTTTTGTCTCCAAGCGACTATCGCTATACAAATTCATAGAGATTCGTACAAATGCAAACGTCGCCGACATTCATCGTCGAAGGCGAAGTCGGTGTCGCCTAATTGTTGGTCGCATGTCAAATCCGTGACCTGTTACAATTTCATTAATCTCGCATTTATTGTATTTTTCACGTCACGATCAATATCACGTCCGTCTTGGATCGTTTTGTCAAAGCACGAAGTGGACCACCGAAGTCGCAGAACAGGTGTTCTGTTTTTGTTCTGCTAATCTTCAGCCCAATCATCTACAGTTTGTCCTGCCATTTTCCAAGTCTACTCTACACCTCAAGCGCATTTTACCCCAGGAGACCGAGTGGTTTTTGAATGCGTTTCCGCTTTCAGAAACAAAAAAATAGCCTCCATCTAGAACTTTCTAGTTTCTGTACGGATTGCCTTCGAAATCGATACCCAGGAGACCGAATGGTTTTTAAATGCGTTTCCGCTGTCAGAAATAAAAAATAGCCTCCATCCTGAACTTGAAGGATCGTGGCAAACGTAAATCCGTAATGTATGCCTACCTTTATAGGTTACGGACGTGAGTGCTTATAATAAAAAATATCATAAACGTAGCTTGGATAAATAGACATTCGCGTTGGATCTTATTCCAATTGTATCCATTAAAAACCGTAACTAATTCGTATCCGTGCGTTGAGGACAATTTTATATAAGTAACCGGAATAGACGATTTAGAAGTCACTGAACTCGAATACACGAATACACGGCACTGAAATTTAATCGACTGATTGACTGTGCGACTTACCGGACGTACGAATCATGAAGTTTTTCCGTCACCGTATAAGGATTGTGTATGGTTGTTTCTCATTCTCATGGTTGTTTCAAAAAGGAGGAGGTTATCAATTCGTGTGTATGTTTTTTTTTATGTTTGTTACCTCAGAACTCTACTTCTGGTCAACCGATTTGGATGATTATTTTTTTTGTTCGAGAGCTAATGCTTGTCGATTGGTCCCATTTTTTAGTCAAGATCCGACCAGTAGTTTTTGAGTTATTCTAATAATGCATAATATGACAACGTTGAATTTTACTTTCTTGGCTTACGTAGGCTAAACTATAGGACTTACATTAAAATGATGTATGAAACAATTGTAGCTCTTTATACAAGCTAAATAAAAGTCCGCAATGACATATATCTATCTTCTATAGTTGTCTCACAATAACCATTTTTTTCTTAGGAAACATTAATTAAAACGCACTCGATACTTACTACGCGATCATTCGTTTTCGGTATGAATCCTTATCCATTTAAATATCTTAGTTATCAAGAGAATTTAATGTTATAATGTACATTATTCCGTGAACTATATCATTCTGACCAATAGTTTAGAAGATATCAAAAGTTTCAACTACAAAGTAAGTAAAAACTTCAAATTGCGTAAAATTATTTTATACTTTTAAGTGCATTTCTTGTTTTTGAATATAGTTTTTTTTGAAGTCGGTTTTGTGTTTGTTTAAAAGTTTATCTCCTTTGTATCCATAACTCTGTTGTGAACATTGCTTTTCTAAAGTTTAGTATTTCTACAAATAAATGAGCCTGACTAAACGTTAATAATGCCATTGAATGAGCCAGATTTACTTATATATAACTTTAAACTTTCGTGGTTTTTACTTATAAAAGGTTCGTAAGAAACGGGATTGTGTCAGCCCGTGACCATGGCGCATGCAACTGTGCCGAAATATCGGGAGCTCAAAAAGGCCAATCCTGGTAAGAATCCTGTTTCTTACAAACCTTTTACCAGATTTACTTGTAGGAAATATTTCTGGTTTATCTATTTATTTTTTCCCCTCTCCTTTTATATATTTTTGCAACTTTTAATTCTTGCAGTAATATTTTTTACATTTATTTTGTTTAATTGATTTGTGTCTAAATATCCATTCCAAAAATTAATGTGGTGTGTACACAGATATGTCTTTGTATACCAACCTGTTACCTACCTGACCTAAATATAATCCCATTTTGTTTCCTAACATAGTTATATAGCTTTCAATTTGAATGCAGAATGTACAAAGAAAAAAAATCAGTTTTAATTTCAATTTTTACTCAACGTAAACAATAACAGAGATACGCATTCAAAATGATGGATGGATGTCTTATAATTTGAAACGGATTTCATATATATATATGAATCCGTGAAACTGTTGACTTTGTTCATCTCCTGAAAGATGTAATGACTTATCGCGAGATGTACCGACAGTAATTATGAAATATACCACCGTACAACCGCTGCAAGTTTTTTGCGATGCTGATGATGCTCCCATTTTATTTATTTTTTTTGCATCATGTTTGTTTAATTGTGTAGGGTCATGTTGACTTCATATCAATTGTACGACAATTGATTAGACGAGTGGTTGTTAAGGCTACAGTTATAGAGCCGACACTAGCATGGAAAACAATAAATTATTAGTACCACCATGCGTCCATGACAATTTGGGATAAAATAAAAGTCGCACCAGTAGTAAGAAAGTGTGATAAGGAGAGTTTTAGTGAATGTCAAGGGATTGGGAGGGATTGCTATGGGTAAACCTAGGAAAATATGGATGAATTGTATGATGACGTGAGCAAGAAAGAAATGTAAACATGTTGTGAAACCTGTTGTGTTGACCCCACTTGAAGTGAGAACATAAAAGGATAAATAAAATCAAAATATTAAATCGCCCTCGTATATGTAAAAAAAATATCATAGATGTCCAGCCGATTATCTGAACTACTACATTTTTTCTCCTGAATTGTGCTGAATTTTTGCATATCAAATTCATTCTTTTTAGAATCAAATTCGGACGTTTACCTATCAAATCGACATGGAAACGTTCTGATTCAGAACATCACACTTAGATTCTTAGGTCCTTCAAGAAGAGAGCGTACTCCTTCATTAAAGATTTCGTCTGGTGTTGCGGATGTTCATGGATCAATGTGATCACTTAACATTAGTTTTTATTAATAAATAAACAAGTTCCATCCGGCGATGAAGAATGTTGCGTCGGACTATGTTTCTTTATTTTTTAGCTTTTTTCAGGTTTCATTAGTTTACTATACAGTATGTTTGTAAAATTGTTTTCCTGATTCGATCATGGCGGTGATTACTTTTGATTTAACGGTCAGAACGGACGGAATTCGGGTCAATGTTAGGTTTAGGTCCAGTTACATTAAATTGCGGTATGTACGATCAAAAGAAAAATCAATGAGCATTTCACAAGCCCTTAATTTAATAACTGATGGATTTTGAGGAATATTGTCCCGATTTTGCTCGAAGCATAATGGCTATTCCGAATATGAATGAGATGATCGACGACACGGCACACGGTAAGACACTGCGGGGGAGGGACGGGTCGAGGGGAAGGTTGAGCGTCCCGACGCTGGAGTGGAGACGCCTCAGCTCAGTGTTCCAGTGGACGCGTTAGCGAGAAGCCCTGTTATTGGATTCTTATCTATCTAACGAATATCTAAATTGAAAAGAAGAACGTTCACGAGTAACTTCGCGAAGTACAACAAGTATGTAAATCATATATTCCTGAAATTTAAATGACAATTTTATTTTGTTTCATGACCGACGTATAGTCGTTGTAAACACGAAATTCTTAGCTTTGCTATTACTAAAAAGAATCGATTTTTTTGGGGTTACAAATAAAATAAGTTTTTGCTTTTTAACGTGTCAATGAATCAAATCTATGAATGAATTGCTATTATTCAAATGGGCTTTTATAGAAGCTTTTGTGTGTAAAAGTATAAACACAAAAACTTTATTTAATTTAAAAATAAAACAAGTAATAAAAACATAAGATCAAGTAAAGTTTATAATATATGTATATGTGAGTAACGATTTCCCGCGTATTTTGCTTAATAAAAAGTAATGTAAAAAATATAAAGTAGGTTAACATCTTACATTTACATTATTTCCATTGTCCATTTTACATCTACATAACAAGAAAATAATATAAGATAGCATTAAGTTATATTTAAGATAATTATAAGATTAAGGGTTATACGTCACGAGAAGAAAAGTTCAAAGTATTTCTTTTATATATTGACATACATTTTCACGCAAAAATTAGGGCGGATGGCGGCCGCACGCCCGCACGCCCGCCCGCCCGTACTGCGTGACCGTAGCTAGTTGTACAACAGTTTTTAAATAGCATTATTTACATAACTGTCGACATTGCGAATCGTGCGAGTTCCGTAGGCGTGGCAACCGATGCGACTATAACGACACACAAGTGTAACAATAGAATTTACTACTGAAATCTTAAATCTCGAGCCGATTATTAAGTATCTGATTTATGTAGATATTCAGTTTTATCGAATGTACTCTTTGTTTTGTATCTATACTTATTAGTTTTATTAAGCGCTCACCTTTAAATATTGTGGGGTAGACTTAATTAGCAATTACCATCGAGTTTTTAGCAATCTTTTTAGATGTGAATTATGGTAGACGGTGAAGTTAACAGAAATCAAGATCAGACCCAAAACCATACGTTTCGGATGGTAAAAAGTAGTTCGTCGATTTTTCGCTTCAACCTAAAAGCTATGAAGGCACCAGCATATCTCATTATTGAGTATTCTTACATCCAGGTCATCTGGAGTTAGATAAATCATTCACTTGGTTATGTATAGTTCTCTTACTTTTTTATTTTAGTAATCATTTAGAATCATATAAAAATTTAAAAATACTCCATAATCTTATCAATTTAGTTTTTATCTATTCTCGTTTTTGGCTCATTTATGTATATGACAAATTAATGGAACTCCTACTCTTCATGTTGTCGTCGTTTAAGCTGATATTCATCCACTACTGGACGTAGGGCTTCCCCATTGATCGCCACAAAATCGTTCGGTCGGTACTCCGACTTCCTCATCCAGTGGGCTCCTGCAACGTTTACCAGATCATCGGTCTATCGTGTGAGAGGCCTGGCCTACCTACGCCGCCAGTGTTTATGTGTATAGTAATATTTTATAATTACTATGTACATGTGTAACATAAATGACTATTTGATTCATAAATAAATTAAAAATAAGGGGGCTCTGCCATAAAAACACCAAAACGGCGATATACTTTTTTTACCATATTAGTACTGAAGATAACGATAATGTTTTCTCAAATATGGCCCCTAACAAAAAATATTGTTTCCCTTTACTTACTGAAGTTTGATCCGCAGTCGCTATTGATTTAACTGCGTACTACGTACCCGGTCGCCGGATCATAACTAATGTAATGCTCGCATCCTTTTATTTTGAAATGACTATTAGATTATTCTTTTGTGAAGGGGGAATCACTATCGCATACATTTAACATTCACGAAAAAGAATGCTCATAAAAAATTGGAATAACATGAAGTATAGGTATTTATTATATAATAGTACTTTTGTAGTATTAATACTATACGTTTTATAGCATAAAATTGTAGTATAAACCTAGAGCTGCAAAAGACGTATCCATTGGGTATCCACTAGAGACGTTCCTATAACAGTAAATTAATCGTTTTTTTTTTAAAGAAAATAATAGTTATTGTGAATCAACCGTAGAAGACAGAGTTTTGGTTAGCATTTTTGGAGATCTACAATTATTTCCTATGCCTACGTAAGCGATGAAAGTCAATTTTTGTCGACTTGTCGAAATATGATATTTATGTATATTGAATTTTAATTACAATATTAAAATAAATATATTGCCTTAAAAACCATAACCATGGTAACCGATATTAATTTATATTTTTGTATCCCTCGGGATTTTTTTCAGAATAAAAAGTACTCTATGTCCTTTTCTGTACCCCAGACGATGCGTGTGCAAAACTCCATAATAATCGGTCGTTAAGATATTAAAGCGTAAAAAACAGACAAATAATATTATATTATTATTTAATAATATTAAATTGGGATTGTCCCATTTGAAGTTTTTCTTTCACAAGGATACTGTTAATTAAAATACAGCAAGAGAAGAAGTAGTTATCTTACAACAGTTTTAATTATAATATGTAAATAGAGGTCACGATAATCGAGTGGTAAGGTAGAAAACTTTTAAACTTAATACCTCGGTTCGTCTCAACTGCGCTTGATCTAGTAAGATCTGGTGGGTAACTGACTATCTCTAAGGTTCTTAAATTCTCGCAAACTAAACTCTCTAAAGAGTTCTAGATGGCGGAGAACTCTTTCGATTATTATTTACAATCCAAAAAGCTCCTATAAACATAAGTTTATAGGAGCTTTTTGGATTGTTTATTCTAAACGAAACCCAGTGACTGTACATTTTTTATCCTTGCATGCAAACAAACAGAAATAAATGTTTTATTTTTTCTCTCTTAGATTCGCTCAAAATGGATGATAAGATGGAAACAGTTCAACTGGAGCCGATGACTACTAGCACCGCTCCAGCCAGCCCTGACAAGTAAGTCTTCAGTAACAAAAATTCTTTAATAATAATAATAACACATAAGTATTTATATATTAAAAATGACGAGACCTCGGGGCACGGTTTAGTATTCGTGGAACTATTACGTGACATAATACTGAACTCCATGGTTAGAATAGTATAATTTGCACAGTCGGGGCTTACAGGTAGAGCTCTTTGTTATTTATTGTTATAAATGTGGTACAATCCAGAGCATTCAGGGTTTTATATTTTGTTTTTAGGACATGCCTCTTGGGCTTTAATGCGCAACACATATCGTACCTCAGATAGGGTTAGGGTGGGACTTTAGATATGAAATGTTTTGTAGGTAAATACAATTGTTCAGTTACGTGAAGATGTTTGATACTCTCTCCACGAAATAACAGCAATAGGTAATTTTATAAAAACACTTAAAACTTAATGCCTGAATACATCAGCCTTACAAGAACTCCCTCTGTGTTACTAATTATAGGAGCTTTAACTTAAAAAAAATACACCGTCATAATCAATTACAGACGATAGCAATGGATATTAGTTGATCCTTTTTCCCTACTCTAAGAATGTTTGGTCAAAAGTTCATGATTCATGATCGATTATGTTTTTAATGTTAGTTAAAGCGTAACAAACAACTTAACTAATCTTACATTCGAATTTAGAATATTAATAAAATTAGTATAGCCCTCTCAAATTGATAATGCATATAGCGTCCATTTTGGTGACGTAATTTCGTGACATTGATCAATCAGTACCTGTTAGCAACGCTATTTTATTTGCTTCTATTGTTGTTATTATTGTCATATTTATTTTGAAATGAGTAGGAAAATTCTTTATAGTCGTGCTCGTGAAATTGTTATTTAAATATGAAAAACCAGTCAATGTCACAATTGATCACATATATTGAAAATTAAAAAAAAATAAACTTAACCAAAACCTACTTACCAAGCCAGTATAAATTCTTCATCACAGCACGGGAATTGACATCGAATGATAAAAAGACACTTACTAATTTAACTGACAGACTTTTATCAGAAGAAAACATATCATTAATTATTACTACATAACTCGTTTTATTTTTAAATAACATCTAAACAATGATTGTATACGTATGTTATTGACAATAATAATTTCGCAATTGTGAATACATTAAATTCACTTTTTATTTGAATTTTTTTGTTACCTATACTTTTTTTAACGATTGACGTCACGCGAATGGAAATTTGCAAGATCCAACGCAATAACAACTCGGGAGGATCCGTTTATCATATTTGAATTGAAAAGCAATAATAATAAACAACAATATGTAAAGTTGTTATTGCGAGTAATGTTTTCGAAGCGAACACTAAATATTTATGTATGGACCCTACTGAATGAATGGTTTCTTTTTTCTGGTTTACAATAAGTTTTTATTAAACGTTTTAATGTTATTTTGTTAGTTTTAGAGCCAGAGACTCAAATGATTACGACCCGCATCTTCATCGGAAATTAGAGAAACCAACAAAGTAAGTTCATTCGCCGATTTAATATTAGGTCATGTCATGTCACTTTCTATACATAATTTCCGATCTTTAAAACGAAATAATTTATTGAAAAAATTTACGTCATTCGTTTGTATATTATATTTTATTCAAATCCACATGTGACAAGGGATGATCCTATCACAGGGCACATGTGTTAACAAATATTTTTTTCAAGTATAATCGCACCGTCACATCGTAATGTCTAACGCTTTGTTACTTAGCTATAATTGCTTTAGCGCGAAAAAATATTTTTTTATAATTTTATTTTATTCCTTTAAAATTACAAACTTATCTTCGATGTCCTTATTTACCTAAGTTCTGATTTGATTGTCCCATTTGATTGCAAGTGGACGCATTTAATGGTGGTTAATTCTATTCGAAAACCTTAAGGTCGTGTTGTATAGATATGGTATATTACAGCAACTTGGAGACGCTAGTCCACCTGCTCAAGTGTAGTCTTGGCACGGGGATACTTGCCATGCCGCAGGCGTTCGCTCGGGCTGGCCTCGTCACCGGTATCTTGGCCACGGTGCTGGTTGGCATCCTCGTCACGCATTGCCTACATGTCTTGGTACGTACCATTTCTGTCTAGAATTACCTCTAGAAAGTAAACTAATTCGGCTCTTGTAGTAATAGTGTATCCGTCAGCTAATCTTCCATAATATTGTCCTCAATATTATGACAAATTAGCTGCTATCTATCAATATACCATGATAGAAAAGAAAATGGCAACGAACGCATAAAAAAAAAATGCGCTCTCGTCCGTATCCTAGAGGGGTAGGCAGATATCACGAATTTATATTTGGCACGATCCTGGCACACCTCTCTCACTTCTTCTCCATCCATACAACTACGCTTACATGCTCGTCGATTAAGGGTACTCCTTTTATTGCATAACTAATATTATATTACCGGAAATATATATTTTTAACATTTCATGTCTTCTTACCAGGTTCGTTCGCAATACGCCGCTTGTAAGAAACTTAAAGTGCCTCTACTATCTTATCCCGCGGCCGCAGCTACTTCGTTCACCAATGGTCCGAAATTATTCCGTAACCTCGCAAAGCCCTGCGCCATCACAGTCGACGTATTCCTGGTTGTTTACCAGTTGGGAATCTGCTGCGTCTACATCGTGTTTATTGCTGATAACATCAAGAAGGTAATTATTCCAAGCAACTCATCAATTCAGAAAATGATGGAAAAAGCAACAGATTGTTATATAAGAGAGGGATGGTCAAGGGATCGATATTTGCGGCGATTCTTAGAAAATACCTACATATGTCCGTAGTTTGGCTGACAATATTGATTAAACTTTATTAGGCCATACTAATTATTAACTTAATCCATAACACAAAAGCTACTCCATGCATTTCATCTATTTATGAGATTTGGCAATTCATCACGCTAAGCGTGGTCTGTACGTGATAAATTTGTTTTACACGAGGTTAACTTCCGTTGATCATCGCGAGAAGGCTCGGTGGATACGGTACAATACAACTAGAAGCGAGCTCTGTAATTGGTTAAGTGGGAGGGCATAGCATTGCAGGGTCAGCGCTCGTCCTACCATCATACGTCAATATTAATCAACTGATACCGCGTCGTTCGTACGAACATACACACGCGACTCCTACGTAACTCATGACGAGTATTTTAGCCGCGGAGAAGAGTTTGTATTATCTTGTAAGCTAAATTCTAGGTTATAAATCATTTTAAATACGCTTACTCTAATAACTAAATACTAAACGTTCCACTCTTTAAAGTTAGTTGCAAGTGCGTATGTCCAGTTGAATGGTATATGGCTGATTTGAGAACGAAATACAAAATGAAAAAAAATATAAATACTATTTTTAAATATCGGAATATCGAAAGGACTGTAATTGATGTTCCCTTTTTATCGAACATTTTAGATACAAAATATAAATCTGTATGATATGGGTAAAACATAAATATTGTATGAGACCCTCATTAAAAATCGACCTGAATACATACATACATACAACAATACGCAGCATCGCAGAATAATCATTTAAATTTGAGCGGAAAAGTTTACTTTTTTCTATCCTGTTTACGCTCAGGAAAATATATTAATATAAAAAGATTTCGTTTTTTTTTAAAGTAACAAAAACTATTTATATCTAAAATAAAGGCATAGTTAAACGTTATAAAGTACTTTTACTCTGTACTTTAATAGTAGTTCTGTTCCATTTTTTTTCAGGTATGCGATCCCTACTACCAGATGGCAGTTGAAATTCACATGCTAATCATTTTGGTGCCATTGATCGCCTTCAATCTTATACCCAGTCTTAAATTATTGGCCCCGTTTTCTGCTGGAGCCAATTTGATGACGTTCGTGGGCCTTGGAATTATCGTCTACTTCCTACTCACCGGCGAGAAGTCCACGAAACCATTGGACCTGTGGGGTTCCGCAGAAACATTTCCTTTATTCTTCGGAACCATATTGTTTGCGCTGACAGCCGTTGGAGTGGTGAGTAATTATTGTAGAGCATTGCAAAAGCTTAACGTCGTATTTATATATATGTACATCGCGAATACCCAAAGTGATTGCGATCGTATATTATATTTATGTATGTGCGAATTGTTATTGGTAGGAAGTAGTTAATTTTTATTATGTCATTAAATGTTTTATAGTTTATATACTGTATATAAATGAAGCGAACCTTGAATATCGTAAAGGGCCCACACGTTAACAGACCGCAGGCAGATGTCAACATGCCAGTAAATTCTAGGAGACCACACTCTCGCAATTCTCAGTACGATTTTGGCTTGACGTCCAAAGTGCGTGACCACTAGCGCCACGAATCTGTGCCAACGGGTATCTGCCGGACAGTCCGCGACCTCAAGGTCAAATCGAAAACACATCCACAGGTAGTTGGTCGGCGGCCTATTGACCATGGCGACGTATTAGTTTACTGCTAGCAGTTTTGTTTTCAACTTTGCAATATTCTTTATGATGTTGCGTCGTAGCGGCCGACGAAAGCACCTTACTACGCCTTGACCTAATTTAGTCCCGAGCTTCCGCGTAGCGGGGGCACGCTCCGAGGCGGCACATGAAAGGCTACGGCTTGTAACTGTCGGTTGCCGGCGGACTGTTGTTATGTGGATTTAACTTAACTGTTAACACTTAATGGTTAATGTTTCTGCTTTTACTATTCTTTACTATGTTCGTAATCGAAGAAACTTTTAAATGTAAATAATTTATGTAAAGGTGATCGCGCTAGAGAACAATATGAAAACTCCAAAGGCGTTTGGTCGTCCGTGCGGTGTACTGAACACCGGCATGACTTTTATCGTCCTGCTCTACGTCGCAGTCGGTGCCTTGGGCTACGTGTTCTGCGTCTCAGATTGCAGCGACTCTATCACTCTGGACTTACCAAAGGATGACCCGTTAGTGTTTTTATAGTCACTTATACATAATATCCTAAAAAAATCGCCGTATTTTCTGGATTAAAGCCCATGTGGAGTGTACAAAAATTTCTCCTATGTTCCTTCCTGTGTCTATCACTCTGGGATATAGGCTTGATGATTATGAATTTATCTATTTATTTATATAAGAATCATTTTAAAAGTGTAATTTTACAAAGTTTTAATAATATAATAAAAATGTGAGCTCACGTACTTAATCTGGAGGGGCAGGCAGAAATTAAGGGTTTCAATTTGGAGCGATCCTGGCGCACCTCCCTCGCTTCTACATCCATACGTCTTCGGATACACGCTCATAGGTTACGAGTACTCCTTATATCGCTATTAATATAATACATTAGTGCATTTTTACATAAATATTGAAATGCCGGATTGGTTTTCGTAGTTGAAAATGTCTTTTAAAAAATAATCCAATGAACTATAAACTTTACATATAAACACATGTAATACATTTCTTTAGTACTAAATGTAACTCATACCGTTCGAAGTAACAATTAAATGAAATCTCAACAAATCAGTATGACAAATAGTGAATATGAATTTCTCATCAATTGAGAATGACGTAACAATAGATCAGTACCAATTCTAGTGCGTTGTTCCACATTCCAGATGATTATGAGCGTAGTATAAATAGCTAAGGGCGAAGTCCATTATGGCGCAACGTCTGGATGCAAGGTCTGAACCACTCGAAAAGATCGATTACCTTGATCATTACCTAAGTCTTACTTTCAATCACCGAGACTGATTTCTAAACAATAATAACTAAATAACCTGTTCTACTTGAGCGACGGAACGCGACGCAACTTGGTGCGGTGCTATGCTCCATGACGCGACCAATTCTTAAGGCTTCATTACACGTACCTAGTAAAGCGGCGAAACAGTACTCGGCCTAGTAGGTAGAACGGGGACCTTGCTACGGTCGCACTGCTTTCGCAGGCCAAGCGAACTACTCGGCGAAAAGCAGTTTATTCGGTACGTGCAATGATAGGGGAGCCAAAGTGGGGATTTCGGTACATCTTCGAGAGCATCTAATATACATATCGTAGGTACTTTGGACCCTGTTTAGTACCCTACACCAGAAATCAGAGCGCGTCGCAAGGAAGTGTGGAGTAACTTGTTAAACAAAACCGTCACCTAAAAATTCTCGAGCGATTCTCAAGTGAAATCCTCAGTTAACACTGAAGGTCTGTAGCCCGCTTAACGCGCGCCTGATAGTGACGGCAACGTGCGACACAAATACGTACAACTACTACTTGACATTTTCCCGTCTCGTCGCGTCGTGTCGTGTCGCATCGCTTTGCCGCGTTTGTTCTTAACGGGTTATTTTTTATTATGCCTATATTTCATTTGAGTCAGTCAAATACAAGACAGTGTCTTGTAGTACACATAATTATTAATTTGCTAAATACATTTTACTAGTACATCTGATATTCCGTTACATTATTCAACAAAGTTGCGATTAAAGAAACTAGTCTGTCTCAGTAGACAGACAAGTCTCTGTAATCGCAACTTTGTTGAATATTGTAACGGATTGTGATCAACTAATTAGTGACATCGCTTATCAACGTAGAAACTTTGTTCTTTATTTTTATTTGAATATTACTCCTTTAGCTGTCTCACTTGTTATCAGAATACTTGACATTTATATTGCGCGGTTACGCAGTAGGAAGGTAAGCTCAAATTGGACTCAAAATCGCTCATTGTTTCATCTTACTTTATAAGTTTTTCTACATAGGATAAAGCAGAAGTACTTACGAAGCAAAAGCTTTAATTAATTGCAAATGGTATCAACTATCATTGTGCTTCGAAATTTATGAAGTAGGCAAATAGAAATTAGTTGATAATAAGCAATGTAGAATTTCGTCGTCGTTTTCCTTGTCGTCACCGTAACCGTTGCTGGGGAGCTTTATTTTTGTTTCAATTTTTTAAAGTTGCTGAATTAGGTCTCGGGCATTGTTGTTTCAACAGACTGAGTAACCACTCACATAACTCATGCGATGATGGAGATTTTGAGACTTACAAGCAAACAAGCATAGGAAAACATGTGTGAAGAATGTGGCAAACGAGCAAGCAGTTCACGTAATGTTAAGTGACCGCTACCGCATATAGGCATCCGCAAAAAACAAATGATTTGCAGATGTGTTTGCCTGCCTTTAATAGACAAATATGGTCAATGGTCAATAAGAAAAATGATATTTCCTTCCCTCTCCCGTCTATTCTTCTCCTCCCCATCGTATTCTTTCTAGAAAACGACTGGAAGGGGAAGATAACTGACACCAGGCCTCCGGCACCTCGTTTATAAAACGAAGTACTTCACGTTTCTTCTGTGAGGTCGTGGTAATTCACCGGTAGTGCCCGGAACAACATCCGTTACACAAATGGGTTGTTTAACTGATGTTGTTTTGGGCACTACCACTGTTAAAATTAAATTACTACTTAATCTTTTATTTTATATTTCCAGGTTGGCCACAGCAGTGATAATTATGTTCGCAATCGCCATCTTCATCAGTTACGGCCTACATTGCTATGTGCCAGTGGAGGTGCTGTGGAAGGGATACCTCCTACCGTGGCTCGAAAAATCTGGATCGAACCGATTGCGTCTTTGGGAATATGCCCTCAGAATAGGACTTTGCCTTCTGACTTGTAAGTTTCAGAATTTCTCTTAACGCATACATGACACATGTTCATCTTAATAATAAATAACAACTCGGCGCATAAAACTGCTACGATTAATTGTTAAGAGTTTAAGATAGAACGACTCCGCTGTTACCGGTATTCGTCTGTCATGCCTAATTGTATTATACATTTAACCTACAGTAAATATAGTTTACAAAACTTTAACTTACAAATCGCATATCAGTAAACGTAGTAATTACATAACACCAAGTGATCTGTTTACTCATTTACCCCAATATACCTGTATAAGTAGCCTATTCATCATATCAATGTTTATAAAACGTTACAATTGACTATTTATTTTCAGTTGTATTGGCGGTATCGGTGCCTCTTTTGGGGCTTTTCATCTCATTGTTTGGTGCGCTTTGCCTCTCAGCCCTCGGGATCTGCTTCCCGGCTATCATGGAGGCGTTCCTGCACTATCCCAACATACCGAAGTTAATCCTCATAAAAGATGCACTGCTCTTCATCATTGGGATCGTTGGACTGCTGGCTGGAACTTATACTGCACTCATCAACATCGTACGTTCTTTGCAGCCCCAGGCAGTACTGGCTCATGGGGCAATACATAATCCCGAATAACCGCGTTCTACGTATACTCGAAATGTTACCTGTTAACTTTCGACCGTAACCCGAAGTCTCAAACTATGTTATTTTCTACAAAGCTTCAAGTGCCTCTATGCTTTGTCCAGGTAAAATATTCAAGAGGATTTACCAATATTTCCTTCGATAATGAGAGAATGTGTTGTTAAGCTTTTCCGTTTTATCGCTTTTCAAGAACTAAGCCGAAATGTTCAGACTTAATGCTACGGCCATATTATAGCGCGAAGATTCATGTTGCGTTGTCGCGATAAATACTTCGTGTTCGATCTACGACGAAGTGCTCGGCCACATCATAAAAATTTATCTACGTCGCGATAATTCAATTAATTTTTCCGAAAAAATAGAAAAGGCGGCTGCGCTTTATTATATGGCGGCAAATAATTATTTACTGAATCTGTATTATAATAAAATATATGCGATAATACGCGGTGTTGCAGATGCATTGCCTACCTTTAATGGACAGAGGAGGGCATAGACAGGAATAAGGATATTTCCTTTTCCCCGTTAACCCCCTCCCCGTCCAATCCTCTGCCCGTTCCCATCCTATCCTTATGAGGAAAGGGTGGGAAGGGGAAGAGGACTGAAATTAGGCCTCCGGGCACCTCACTCATCAGACGAAACGCAGAGTACTTCTACTTCACGCCTATTTTCTGTGAGGTGGTATTTCACCGGTCGAGCCGGCCCATTCGTGCAACAGATGTTGTTGTTGCGGGCTCTACCACTGTTAAAAATTGAATTTACCGACAGCGACTCGAAGTGCGTTTGTATTCGTGATAGGACGAATTGTTTGGCCAGACGTGTCGCGACAACGCAAACCTTCACGTTATCGCGATAGTGTAGCCGCAGCATTGATTGATTAAGCTAACCACAAGTGCAAAAACGTAGTAGACGTTAGTAACAGAACGTACAATATTACCTATTTTAAACCCGACAGTCATTTTTGTTTGATATCACTTCCTTATTCCTAATTTATATGTCAATAGACAAATATGGAAATAAAAAGTTACAAAGACAAATAATGTCTTAGATTATATTAACGATGTACTTTGTAATCAAATAATTGTGTCGTATGTTTTAAGAATTTTTTGGTTTATTTTAACTTTGTAAGCTCAGTGTATTCTGATGTGTTTCCATGTCAATTAAGACCATCGAACTATTTTATATTATTATAATATGATCATTTTTATAGATATTTTTGAAAAATAATACTCACTTAAATGGTTAATATTTAAATATATGTGGTAAAAAAGACAATTTATTAGTTATAACTGGTTAGTTGTAGGATTTGGAAAAAAAAATTGAGTCTGATTAAGCTCGCAAAGGAAAATGATTATTTGGATCTTACATTTTTTTCAAACAATCATTATTTTTACTTTTTAATTTCTACTATTGATATTTTCTCTTTATCGTAAAAACTTTCTATACTTTAAATTGCCTTTCTCATGTAGTTAAGCTTTTTTGTGTTAAGGTTATTTGGTTCTTAGTATTGCTAATTTCTATTTTTGCTTCTATTTTTTCTATTTCTGCTAATTTTATGTGTTATGTAGATTATATTTAGTGTATAGATTAATAAGAACCCATTCGGAATCATAACTTGCGTGTATGAAGATATTGTTATCGAAGTGAGCTTCGCGACAAAGTGCAACGCTTTTGAAAATTCGTGTTTTTTTAGGTTATTTTATTGGAATTATGAAGATATTTTTAAAGAGTGTGAAATTAATAATTCTTTCATTTGTAATTTATTTCCCGTGTGATGTGTTATGACGATGATGTATGAATTTTTCACATTCTTAATGGAAACTGAAGCTATAAAAGTTATTGCTACGTTTTAGCAAATTTATTGGTTGTTGCTGCTACAAAAAATAAATTAAAAACCTTGAAGGAATGAGTATAAATTAAAATACACTCTTGAAAATAATTTTGAAATTGTGAAGATCAATTTATTTTCCAGTGATTCTTATTGGTATAATAATAATCTTAATTATCATCATTATTAATATGCCAATGCTTCTTAATGGTGTAAAAGGAAATTCTTTTAAATAATAAATGTTTCTTTATTACGAAATTTAGTAAAAGTACCTTACAGTAACAGAAAAATAATACATTTAAAAAAATCTATGAATTCAAAATAACGCACGTATACATAAAAAATCCGAAGAAATATTTAGACGTAATAAACTGACCTAATAACAACTATAAACAATAAAAAATTTAAAGCCATGAGACATTTAAAACTGGAATAAAGGGCTACTTATATTTGAAGTACCGCTGTGGTCAGTTATCAGGGAAGTTCTACTTCTTTGCAGGCTGGTCCGGGACATCGAACTCGCTGACTTGCGCCTCCACCAACTGCTTGCTGCGCAATTTGATTACAGCATGGCTGGGAACGTTCGGATCCTCAATTTCAAACTCGATTAGGCCTGGCGTAAAAAAAAGAATGCAATTATCTGATCCGGTAATTTAAAATTATAGTTGATCGTATGTAACCAATGCTAAGCTTAAAATCATAATGAGGTGAGTAATCTTATGAATCACGACATCATGTTAATCTTATAATATTAAATGAGCAGTACATAGAGGTACTTGATATAGAGGTACTATCTACATAGGTGGATTTCCTGAAAAAACATAACATTTCCCAAAAAGATGAAAGCCATGTAACGCCATTCTTTGTATACATTTTGTGTCACTAAATAAACTTTACATAAGATAAAACTAAGTCGCTTCCGCTGTCTGTTCCCCTAGAGGAAAGGTTTAAAACTTTCGAACTATGCAACGGATTTTAATGCGGTTTTCATCAATATAGTAATTCAAGAGGAAGGTATAACACATGCATATTATAGTAGAGAAAAGCAGCCATCGCTAAAAAAAAGGGTCACGTACGTGATGACGCACGTGACGTCATTTTAGTTGTACATAATTTAATACGTCAAAGCCAGTTCCCCAACAACTGTGAAATTAGACGATAGCCTAGGTCATCTAGAGATAAAATGCAGAATAAAATCTCACCTCCTTCCGCGACTACTTCTTCCTTGTAACTGTCCCGCATAGATCTTGCCAATATACTGTGGTAGAACTGGTTCGCATTCGCTCGAATGTCGCTTGTCACTTCCATTTTAGAAATCGCCTGAATTAAAACGTTCAGTTTCTGTCGTGCATTAAAAATCAACTTGTCGACTGTAAAGCACACCAAGAAAAATAAGTTATTGATATTGAGGGAGTGAGAATGTAAAAACAAATAATTAAATAATTAAAATTTCAGCTAAAGTTATCAGTGGAATGTTAAAAATATAATCAATTTTTAACATATTTTATTTTCTGGTAAAGAGAACAAACAAAATCAATGACAAAAAGAGCAAAGTCTTCGATAAGGATCACCGCAAAGATCCAAACCCTTGTTGCCGTCCTTATCCTATGGACAAATCCAAGTCTTGAACAATTCGTCCATCTTGCTAGAGGTCAACTTACGAAGCGCCGTCTAGTATTACCCCCGCAAATTGCTAATGAGGAGTGACCGCCATTTTGAGACGTAATTTAGTGACATTAAACCCTCAGTACCGTTATCTCCACTATTTTGTTTGCTGCTATTGTTGTTATCTTTATTTTAAAATGAGTAAAAAGATGCTTCACAGTCTTCTACTTACCAAGCTAGTATACATTCATCATCACAGCATGGAAATCAAAATTATATGATAAAAAGACAGTTACCAATTTAACGACCAGGCTTTTATCAGTAGGAAACATATTACAATATTGGGTTTTATTTTTAAAAGATATTTATACAATGATTATATACTTAACCCCACATCTTATTGACAATAACAACTTCAAAATTATTAACAAATTGAATTCAATACTAGAATTATTTTCAGCCATACTTTTTAATTATGGATGATGTCACATGGATGTAAATTTGACAAGGTCGGAACGCATTATCAACTTGTTGGGGTAAAACGTAAGCGCTGTTAATAGAATCTTTAACCATACTTATTTTTTATCGATTTCAAGAGGCTAGTGAAAGATTATTTAAAAAAAAATATGGGTAACTTCTCAGGTACTTACAATCAGCTTCTACTTCTGGTACAGGTTGGACCGATTCATCCATCGCATATTGAATAGCTGCAGGGACTGCGGGCGGAGATCTAGCGACATTCGGAGCGCCTACACGAATTAAAACATCAAAATATTTTCCACAACGTATTTTATTGTAGAGAAAGCACACCTTAAAGCTTTACGATGCGTGTTTGTAGAGCCACATCGATAACATGTATGCAGCAGAATGATAATGATAGCTTTATGGTGATCAATAGTAGCTTCATTATCGTCGGAATATCGGAATTCACAGTATACGTGCTTTTTGTATGACTTAATCAGATCCTCTGAATTTTTATAGCAACCCGACCCAGCTTCGCTCAGGTACAAATAAAATTGCTGATGTGTATGGGTAGCGGTCACTTAATACCAGGTATAACGGCTTGTTTGCCACCGGTTCCAATACAAAAAAATAATCTAGGGAGAACAACATATTGCCAAGCTCGATGACCATCGATTAATCTTCACTTTGATAATAGAATGTGTACAACAGTGGTCTTTAGATATTTAATATATGGATAGGAATGTATGAATAGGCTCACCGACACTTGAAAGCAATTGATTTATTTGTTGCAATGATGTTTTCATTTCAATTATAAGTCGTCCCTTTTCATCTAAAGCTTTCTTTAGATTTTTCTCTTCGCGCACCTCTGCTTCTAATGCCGATTTCAATTGATCTTTCTCTAATAAATATCTGTAATATTGTATTGCCACAAAAAATAATATAGCTGGTACTACTTTAAATAATTTACAGTAAAGATGCTTCAATTTAATCTGTTACTATGGTGATCTATTTTGTGATTGAGATTTTGATTTTATTACATAAATGCAATAACAATTTCGAGTGGCATCATTTTATGTTTAATGATCTTAAGTTAGTGTAGATAAAAATTAATGTAAAACCACCTCAAAAGTACCGTCATTGGAGTAGTTTTTTAAACGATGCACCGCCTAAATTAAATAATTGATACATTCTCCAAGTAAACTTTTAACTCTTATTTCACTCCATTGATGTTTTATTTTTACAACAAAATGTAGCTTATGTCCATTCGAAAGATCAGATCTTGTTCTTTACAAAAATTAACAAAATTACTTGTCATCGTCAACATCGTTATCTTAAATAATGTTTCTCTACTCACTGAGCCGTTGCTTCCTGTCCCACATTCTTCAATGAATCAAGCATTAGTATGGCGTGCTTACGATCCTCAATCAACGCGTCCCTTTTCATACTATTTTGTGTCAATTGAGTCATTAAACGTTCCGATTGGTACTTCTGTTCCTTTAATCTTAAAACAGCGAAAAAAAATATATACATACTGTATATAATATATTGCAATAATAATTACATTATTTCACACGACTAGTCTAAAATTAATCTTAAATTTGTTTAAATACATAATGAGAATTACTATAAAATAAAAGTACATTTTAGGGCGCCATCTTTGTGGTTGCATTGCTGTCAATGAACGACAACTTATTTATACCTCAAAATTTTGAGAAGAGAACACATCATATAAAGGCAACGCAGTGCGAATCTCGGTCACCCAGCCACAGAATATAAATGAAGGTAACCACCTCAGAAGTATCTGATCAAACGACGACACTAATGTTCCCCGCTGAAGGTTTTTACAAATGCTCATTACTTCCTCAAGTTCCCAGTGCACAGAGTGAAGACTGACATTGTCTTGTTCCTCGTACAGTTCATCGAGATTTGTTGCCTCCTAAAATTGATAGCACATATTTAATAGTTCGGGTGGTTTGCACATAATGAAAGGATGGAATGATGATAGATGACATATATTTTCAAGAATAACTTAAATGACGTAATTAAATAAAGGCAGGCACAAATTATATCAAACGATAGGACTGGATTGTAGTTGAGTTTCCAAAGTTTATCATATCCAAGATGCGACTGTGATTTTTTAAGAGTCATCACGAAATATGTCATATTTTTCATTGTAAACAACAAGCTTTTGCAGAGTCTTAACATACAGTAAAAGAAAGGTATGTTAATTTTTATATTTATATATTTGTTAAATAGAAAATATCCTAGGAGTCTAGGGTTTCATTTTACTAAAAAGTCGTACCTCTTTACGGATCAGATTGGGAAAGGAATCCGTCAAATAAGTAACTTCTCGACGTACAAGCTTCAAAGTTCGTTCTCTTTCTTTCATGTTTGCTTTAATTTCTTTTTCCAATTTGTTAAATTCGAACTTTCTGTCATCCAAATACTCCATGGCAAGTTGACCCATTTCAGTAGCGCCCATCAAACACTTGCCCTGAGCTCGGCAGTCTAATTTCAGAGCCTCCAGTACAACCGTAAAGTACGATGAATCCTAGACAAGAAAACTTTAAAGTAATACATATGAAACATTTTACATTAAAAGAAATATAACACAAAAAAAAACAAGTATTTATTATTACATTATTAACCAAGGATTTTCATAGATTATTTTGACAACCTGCTGAACAGCGAACGTTTCGTTCTTAACAATGCTTCATGCATATGGCAAGAAGTCTTCATTCTACCTAGTCGTTTCATCCTTCTGGTAGTAGTGAAAGTCAGAGCACAGCCGATTCGATGGCTGAAGTAATATTATAGCATTTTGAAGAGGAACCAACCACCAGTACGAGACGAGTCGCGACAAGATTCGGAATGAAGGATGTTCCAGTGTGGCGAATTCTTCGTAAAGATGGTAAACACCCTTGCCACTCCCTATCCTAACCCACCGATTACGTACCCAAATAAAACTACTACGAGTGGTATCTCAGGCAGATAGAAGAGAACCCACGTTACGTGAAATGTGCTATGTGGACCGTTGAGGCAACATTCATGAAGTCAGGACTCTTTAATATTTATACCGACCACGTTTGAGCTCACAAGCATACACACGTTTTATGGGAGAGCAACATCCAACACTAGGGGCGACTGAATGTGTGGGCTGGCGTTTATGACGGGCGTGTCATCGCTCTCGTGATTTTGCCCTCTCCTCTGAAGGGTGGCAATTATTTAACGTTTTTGCAAACCGGTTTTGAACATGCAGTAGACGATTTTCCAGTGACTGAGGGCCCAGGAAAAAATGGGTAGTGAAGAAATGTACTACTACTCACATACTTACATGACTAACTTAGCTACAGGGAATCTGAAAGCAAATTAAGTTTGTGCAGGTATACAAGTAAAATTACCCTTTATATAATAATTCTACTGAAGCATGGCTGCAAGGTCGTTCAACATTCAAATCAAGAAACTAAATGAAATACCTTTTTAAGAATATCTAAAATCTTCTTATACATGACTTTAATAGCCAGAGCAGCGTTCTTTTTGATATTCGCACGCTGGACATAGTTCGCAACTGCTTGTTCCTCTTTCTCAGCCGGAAGTTTTCCGCTGACCTCGTACAATAGTCGATCGCGAATCTCCGCTGACGCAAGCTGAAGACATATTACGATTTTTATTAAAATTTTACGACATATAGACACGAAGTACGAAAAGTTGCATACCTACATTTAAATAATTATTAGATTAGGGTTGACGTACTCGCATGATTTTCCTGTCAGATTTGTCATCTTGCCTAACCTCACGCTAGCTATGTGCTAATATTTAACATAGCGGTAGATCCCGCAACAACTATTGCATGAATGGGCCGGCTCGACCGGTGAAATACCACGACCTCACTGAAAACAGATGTAGAAGTATTCAGCATTTCATCTGACGAGTGTGAGGTGCCGGAGGCCTAATTTCAGTCCTCTTCCCCTTCTCACCCTTTCCTCATAAGGATAGGATGGGAACGGGAAGACGATTGGACGGGGAGGGGGTTAACGGGGAAAAGGAAATATCCTTATTCCTGTCTATGCCTTCCTCTGTTCATTAAAGATAGGCGCATCTGACACATGTACTTGTTGCGGATGTCTATGGGTAGCGTTCAATTAACATCAGGTGATCCGCTTGCTTGTTTGCCACCTTATTCGATAAAAAAATCACTATTTTTTTGTCCAAACACCGAATACCTACTTAATTAATTTGGTTCTCCGCTATGTGAACGAGAAGGTATACGATTTTCTGAGAGCGGTAAAAATGGTTCATGTAACACAATATGGTGATTCTTTTACTTATTCCTGTACTCATACTTAAGATTTAGTTTTAGATAGTAATTTGCAGTAACGCATATGTACTAAGTCTTATTACCCGACTGACCCAGAAGGGTAATATTTTGTTTT
>JWHW01038195.1:591723-603092 GCA_000931545.1 Papilio glaucus | reverse complement strand
GGGTAGCGTTCAATTAACATCAGGTGATCCGCTTGCTCGTTTGCCACCTTATTCGATAAAAAATAGTGCGACCAAACATATACCATACCTACTTAATTAATTTGGTTCTCCGCTATGTGAACGAGAAGGTATACGACTTTCCGAGAGCGGTAAAAATGGTTCATGCAACACAATATGGTGATTCTTTTACTTATTCCTGTACTCATACTTAAGATTTAGTTTTAGATAGTAATTTGCAGTAACGCTTATATACTTAAGTCTTATTACCCGACTGACCCAGGACGGTAATATTTTGTTTTATGTGTATGCGTAACGGTCATACGTTACATTGAGTGTGTTCCTGTAGCCTAAATAGCTTGACCGATTTTGAAAAGCGATGTCATTAGATTCCTTTTTATCTCCGGAGTGTCTTAATAATATGATGATGTGAGAAATGATGACAATAATTCAGTCAGTCGGATCTCTTGGTTAAAATTAACTATTACTAAATGTATGAATAAAAAATCCTTAAGTCCTCATTCAAGTTTGGGAGTTTTTTATTTATTTTTATATCTATGTATGTATATCCTAAGTTCCAAAACCTGGATACTGTATATATTGGCATTTACCTTAATGTCTTTATAAAATATTCTTAGACAGATTCGTCGTAATGCGAAAGACAGATAAAGCGGAGAGAAATCGCAGTCTGTTTTTAACCAAATTAATTAAACTCCAAATATTTACTTAATTATATTGAACTAATAGTCCTTTCCAACCTGTATCCGACGAAACTTTTCCATTTTCTTTTTCTTTGTGTATCGTATTCGGTCTAGTTGCTTCCTTTTGTTGAAATTCTCTTGATGAATACTCTCTAAAACTTTCTGCAAAGACATTTAAACCAAAAAGTATTGTTAATTTTCGCTCAAATAATACTTACCTATAGATGTCTGTGATCTTGCAACATTTAACTTTTACTATATCCTGTGGAGATCTGGAGGTATTTTTAATTGAACGCGAGTCCGATACGCGCTGCAGTAACAAATATTTTGCAAGCGTAGTTGGAGCATGTTGACTTAGAGAATTGACGAATGACGCCAATCCTAACTAATAATATAAATGCAAACGTTAAACCTTTTTCACACATTATCAAGAGTACACAGATAAGAAGGTACCTTTTATAAAGAAAAAAAAATTTCCCCGAGAAAAAGAAAAATATAACCTTCTTTTATAATATTGATTGCCATGATAATGTTGTGGTTACAATCCAGGATTGTGATTAGGGGGTGGGGGTAGCTTTACACCATTCTGTGGGCTTGGGCCAATGAGGATAGAATTTAGGAAAGTCAAAAGTAAAAATTCTATGAATTCTGATGATTTGCGCGTTGGGTTGCTTTTTTATTTTTATTATGTTTTAACAGTAACAACTTTTTGACATATTTTTGCCTAAATTCCAAGTTGTTCTACACGGAATCAAGTTACAAAAATTTCCAGGAAAATAAAAACTGTATTTGCAAAGTCGCGGGAAATGGCTAGTTTTAAATAATTGACGAACCAACCAAATTCACTTGCGCCTGGACCGCCCGAGTTCGGATCCACCAAAGAGACCTACATTGGACTAGTGCGCCAACAAACTCATTTTAAAAAGAATAGTCTCCCAACTCACATCTGCTTGGCTATTCATGTAAGTTAATTGCAACCGTCTATGCTCTTGAAATGCATTCCTCAAGAACTGTTTGTCTCCGTACACTGCCACCCCGAGCTCTTGCCTTTTGGTTGTAATGTCTTTACGCAGTTGACGGATATCACGTGAATATCGTCGTTTCTGCTTCGCCAAATCTCCTTCGTGTATTTTGCGATCTCGCTCTGTAACCAATGCCATTATACGACCAGCATATTTTATTATAACTTATTTAACTATAATTGTTGTGTAAGTAATCCTATCAGATTCGTTTTTTTTTAATGTACTGCTATCTATTCTAAACTTTCGAGTGTTCTACGCCAACAACGATAGGGCGTTTATACAAAACTATTTTATAATGTGTAAGAAAACGAATGGGAAATTGGCAACCATGTTCGGCACGACACGATGTGTGCTCAAGCGCCGTTTAAATTTTTTCAAATGTCATTTTTAACCTAGTATATTCCGTCTTTAATTATATATTATCTTGTATTTTTTTCTTCACCAAAAGAAATCTTGGCTCATAACTTATGGTATACGTAGAAATATAAATTTTTTTTTGTTTCTACTTAGTCTTACGTGTATGCGAGGCTTTCGGTAAATTTTAGCAAGTATTTATTTATATCATCATAGTCATCATGATACCAATCTTTAGGACATCAGAATCTTCCCTGTCACATAGCTTTTTCTGTAAACTGTGAAACACATGTGTGTGTTCGATGTAAGACGACGCATTAAGTGCAAGTGGAGATGGATTGGCCAGAGGGGCCGATGGATAGATTGACTAATGCGGTGGTGGAGTGGTAGTCCCAGAAATCAAAGAGACCAGACCGGCAGACCACCAGCTAGACATGTCGATGACACCGTCAGGGTGCAGGGCAAGAAGTAGATTCAATTGGCGCAAAACCGGAAACTTATTTACATATTTACACAAAATTGTAGAACCCAGAATCTTAATTGGTTGACTCAGGTTATTGGGAAGAAATAACACGACAAATTTTCTTACCATATAATTTGATAAGTCCTCGATATTGATTAATTTTATCCTTTATCATCCAGTTCTCATCTTGCATTCCATGAATGCGGACCTTTGCAGCGGACAACATTTCTGGTTATTTAAAATAACTTAATATCAAAAATTATATATCAAAAATTAAATATATATTTCTGTCCCAATATCGTTCTTCCACAAACGTTAGACGTCTAGGTCACCATGACAACAATGAGTCAAATGAACAAGTCTGTCCTGGTTTTCCTTTTTTTTGCAAGAAAAAAGTTTGTAATAAGAACAAAGTTTCAAAACCAGTTTTAGTCAGACGAACTAGATTAGACAGGGGCAAGAAAAAAAAATAAAGTCAATATTTATTTTCCACATAAATTCGAACCCCAAACTTCAGATCAATGCAATTATCTAATCACTTAGCTGTTATTTTCAGTTGTTAGTTGGTTATTAGTTTAAGATTAGATTTTTAATTTCAATTAAAAATAGCATATCTGCTGCTACTTTTTCTATTATTATATCACTGACTGATTAATAATTCTACGACGCCAAAATCTCTCGACTGATTTTATGAATTAACTGGCGATCCGCCCCGGCTTCGCACGGGTAGTTTCTCCATACAAACGTTCATCCCAGTGGTTCATTAAGTAGGGGTACTTAAGGTAATCGCACCAACTGTTAAACAACTGACAGTTATGCCGAAAGCGCTAAGGCTACCTACAAGTAAATATGGTCGTTTTCTTAAATTTTCTAATATTCCGCCAGAGACAGAGGGAACATAAATCGTCTGATTTAAGTTGCCTCTATCTTGGTTTTTACTCATTTACTTGCACTCACTCACTCGTGCTTATTGGTAATCACTGTAGACCCCGCAACAGCTGTTGCAATGGGCCGGCTTGACCGGCGCAATACCTCGACCTCACAGAAGACAGGCGCGAAGTAGAAAGTATATTTCTGCGTTTCGTCTGATGAGCGAGGTGCCGGGGTCTAATTCTACTGCTCTTGGGTCTTGACGGGATGAATATTTTTAATAAAGGAAAATATTTTTTCTGTTTGTCCTTTAAAGGTAGGCGCAACACATCTGCAATTTATTATCTTGTTGAAGATGGCTACCCATAGTAGCGATCACTTCATAACTAAAACTCGTTCCCAGATCTTACAAATGTTCACATAACAGAGGGGCCACAACGATTAAAACGAGGCAATTAATAAAATAATAAAAATAATTAATTAACTATAATATTAAAACTTTAATACAAAAGTGGTAGAAAGTAAAAAGTATTTGATAACTCATAAACCGCTCGATTTGCCCGGTTGATTGTGCCCATCGGGATCATTGACAACGGAACACAGAGCTCTGTGTGTTCGATCCCGGCAATGAGTGCCTTGGGGACAATTGGCACAAGTTGTTCCAGCTTCATAAATTGGAAAACCTTCTATGTTCCCAGCCGGACCATAATTACAAAATGTGAAAGCAATAATTTTTAAATCTCTTCGTGGTTTCTTTTTCGGAACATTATCCATCGCACCGCGATATAAAGGAGACTCCACGTTCTTGTCTTTAATGGTGGTCGCGAAATCTTCAAAACGAGGAGCCTTGACAGATGTCATGTATCTTGTTCTTCGAAGAATGTTTTCTGTTGTTGACGTTGTCGTCGTAGGTTTAAAATCATATGTATCCGCTTTCATATCGTTATGCCGTGCACGTCTCCTTTTACGAAAAAGAACACACGACGGTTTCCGGACTGTGCAAAGAGCTTGCGAACATCCTAATCGCCAAGTTGAAGCCCACGCGGCGGCCGAGTACCAGTGGGCATTGCACCCACCGGGGGCGCTGCAATTACTGAGTTTGAATGACCAAACATTTTCTGGTTGCAAAGACCTGGAACCGGAAAACCACGCTCCGACCGCATCAGCCAGCAACTGCGCTTCCGTCACTCTCGGCACCACAGGACGAACGTCCATATTCTGCAAAGCGTTAAATCTAATTGTATTTCTACACTCATCGTGACGCTTTTGACACTGTCTGGCCCAAACTTCGGCCATCTCCTCCAATTCATAATCCCAATACATTTTTCTCATATTTGTGGCCGGTGGTTGAGCAGCTTCCAAGCCCATAGCGATGTTGTCCCTGTGTCTATTATGTAGTAACAGTATTTGGTACCTCATCCAAGTAGTCATTCCAGAGACATATAATCGAGGGCTAGCTTTATTATTAGCAGCGCACAAAGTATGCTGATCCTTTAAAGGACAATCTGGATGTAAGCAATAATCTAACTTGCTTCGCGTTCGGTTTCCATCGCTGTAAACAAATCCATGTAAAGTGATAAACAAAAATAAGAAAATTAGAGACATTTGTTTTACACTGTCTAAAAGACTAAAATCAAACAAAATTCATTGAATAAACCATTATAAAAGAAAATTCGTCACAGTGCCAGATGACATTTACTGTCGGTTCTTAGCCTTTTTGTCACTTTCATTGTTTTAATTTTATCATGACAAAAAATGTTATACTCAAACAAAATTTTATATTTATACTCAAAAAAAGGCAACGTTTAGACTTGTAAAAAGGGTTGCTTAATTAAAATAATAACAAAAATCGGCTAAGTGCGAGTCGGATTCGCGCACGAAGGGTTCCGTACCATTACATCTATAATATTCTGTGAATATTTAAGCGTCTACCTGTTGCCGGTATCAATATCGAGCATAAAACGAGCGAAAATTGCGTTTATTATATGGGAGCCCTTTAATATTAATTTTATTCTGTTTTTTAGTATTTGTTGTTATAGACCATAGTATCACAGTTCTTAAGATACAACCTGGTGACAGACTGACGGACGGATAGCGGAGTCTTAGTAATAGGGTCCCATTTTACCCTTCGGGTACGGAACCCTAAAAAGAGAACAGATAGTGTTTGACACTTAAGCGTAAATGTAAGCATAAGACGTAAGCTAAAGAAAAACCTTCCCAATCAGGACGCTTTTTAACTTGCATACTTTTAATCGGTTATTTATAGAAAAAATATTATAAAGCAGACAAATAACGCAGCATTTCCTAAACAATAAAAGAAGAGACGTAAATTGTTGAAATGAATCAAATCGTTTCAAAAATCAAATCATTGATTGAAATATTTGTATTTGGTACAAAAAAGATCATTAATTTATTTACAACCCATGTGCGTATGCCAACGACAAAACGTAACGAAAGTTTTGTAAATCTAATCTACGAATCATTGTTCTTATCTTTTCTTGGATAAGTTTTTTTCTATAATTTACGTCAGCAGCCCTAATGTCATTAATGTCCTTTTTATAACATTTACAATATTTATAAGTATCAGCTATAAAAATATCTTAAAGTACCAGTTTTAAACACGCCAGTTAAATTTAAAATGCTTGATGGGTTACGAAATCTTGCAAATGTTTCTGCGTGGTGCAGTTTTAATAATGATGCTCATAGCGTTCTTTCTTAATTCTGAAAGCTTAGACTTACTAGCAATCAGTCAGTTCATAAAAACTGGCGTGTACGGAAGTTACGCCATCATCATGTTAGGCCTGCTCTGTCAGGCAGGCCTACGTATTAATTCCGATACATACATAGAGGCAGCATTTCTATTAGGAGGAGTAATAATGAACTCTATATGTGCAGCTATAGCTTTCATTGACTTTCAAACATTTACTTTTGGGGAGAAATTAGACATGGCTTTATTATCGATACTTACAAGTATCGTACTCATTACAGATTTTTTATTCTTATTGTTTACTTAGCTTCTTTTTACATATTCATTTTAATGGCCATGCAGAAGACAAGCGCATCACGATACGACATGAATATTTTTAGTTTTAGCTTGGAGCTACGATCTAAGTGAAATGGGCAAGTTTTAATCAATTAGCAGGTGAGTCAATATTTTAATAAGCCGTCGGTATTATTGCAATAAAACAACTTAAACTGAAAGAAATTGTTAAAGTTGTAGAAACTTGTTTTGCAAACAAATTATATTATATGCAAATACATACAAAAAATAAGGATGAGACCAAACTCAATTTGAACATAGAAAACAAAATGATGTGTATGAAATATGGAAGACCAAGGATTTCTTGGGCGACGTTAAATATATGATGTAACCCAACTTACTCGTATCCAAAGTTCTTAGTTTAAGCATATGGCAAGGGACCCGACAATGCTAATTTTGTATATCCTAGAGCAATATGCGTAAAATTGAATATATTAAAGGAAATGGAATGACATTTTTACATTGTTACTTTAGCTTGTTGAAATCTTCATATTATCTTATCACGGTTTCCTTGAACTTTTTCCTTTAAAATAAAATAGATACCAGGTTACGGTTTTGTATAACAAGTTTGTGATCCCTGCACTAACAACACGTCCTATAACTAATATCTTCCTTCTAAAATGCGTAATAGAGGAAGAGCATGCGATGATCCGACCTTTATAAACCTGAATATTACTCTGTGTATGTCCTTAAATAAAGAAAACAATTTTCCCCGAGTATGAAGTTTTCTTTTGGGATATGACTGAAATCGATATTCAACATGTAGCTATATATCGATGTTATAACGTAGAATCTTCGAATCGCTATGGCAATGACAGCTGCTTGACAGCTTTACGTACCACGGAGCCACATATCCTATCTAACCCCCTCCCACCACAACCTGGCAAATATGTATACTTCATTGTAATTTTCTCTGTAATTTTATAATAAAAAATAATAGTAGCTGACTAGCTGAGAAAGTATTTTAGTGCCATATAGAATTGAACGTGTTTGCCATGGTAGCATTGTTTTTTTAGTTAGCTTGATTAGGAGAAAATATCTGATTTAAGTGGAAGTGTAAATGCAAGTATAATCATAATTCATGTCCGTTGAGTTATGAGATGAGTTTACACAAAGCAAGGTATACAGTATTAATAATCTGATTAATAAAATATATTTAATTAACATAATATAAGGAATAAAAATTATATAATTCCAAATACCAACAACATAAATAAAATACTAATTATACCGACTGAATCTTAATTTAAAGTAATAAATGGGGGGCGTACTGCTTGCAAACTAATTTGGTAATTTTTGCATCCTCTTATAATACTAGATTTGTATGTATTTAACAAAATCTTTAACTTTTTGTATAAAATCAGTCATTTGAAGTTAATCACAGATTTTCACATTTTTATTATATGATTATATAATCAAACACGTCTATATCATGTACCATTGTTATGTTTAGAAACAGGTCTGTGAAATAAATAGAGGATCAAGTTGCCGATTCCTAACATATTTTGAAAAAAATGTATCATATGTTAGTATGAGAATTATTTGTTTTGCACAATATTTACGACTTGCTACACTTCTTGCTAATCCATAAATACATTGAAATGAGGCCTCAATATTCTGTTAGCACAGTATTTCCTGAATCCAACTAAGCTTTGCTCAGTAAAATATATTATTCATTTAGCAAAATGGTCAATGTAATAAACTTATTGTATTGTGCTTTCAATTCTTATCTTAATTAAATGCAGTTTCTTGCTTATTCTTATGTATTATATGTGCTTGAGACTTGTAGTAAGCAATATCTACGACAATCTCTATATTCACCTCAAGAAAAAATTCTTGTTATAGTTTGAATATCTGTTATAAATTTGCTATATCCTTACAGAATTAAAGCATTTGAAGAAGTTTTGGAGCAAGATGTTATTGATATTGAAGAGTTGCAGAAGTTGGCATTCAATGGTAAATTTGAATATAAAATTAATCAAATTTGATGGTTTATTGCATTGTTGTGTAAAATTAATATAATGGTGTTCATTTATTTTTAAACATAATTTTACAGGTGTGCCAGACGATAAAGGATTGCGTTCGTTAGTGTGGCGAATATTGCTCCATTATTTACCTAAAGAGAAATCTGCAAGAGAATCAATGCTTATTAAAAAACGGCAACTGTACAAGCAATTTATAGGTATGATTTAAATACAGATTTTTTTTAAATACCAGTAACTATATTTTCAAGACATGTAGGAAAACATTTATATGATAAAAAGAATCATTATTATTAGAGGCTATTATAAGGTTATAGGTTGTGTTAAGTTATTGTTATCAAAAGCATGCAGTCAGTTCACAATTAAGCCTACATTCAATCTTTAAAGCCCCCTAGCATATATCCCTTTAAAAAAATTGTTTTTGAAATTATTCTAGGGTTTATTATATTAAACAAGGATAATCACATGTTTTGATAAAAGGAAAAATCATGGATCTCTAACCTCTAAACTGATCTTACCATGTGAAGTAATAAAATCCAAATTTATAAGACGAAATATTTATTTGTTTACTGTTACCCATTAGAAATAAATAAATATTTACTCTCTGAAACTACATAATATACAATATACTGATTTCAATAATTATTTCACCCTCAGAAAGTAAAACATTAATTTGTCCATATGATGTCCAAGTCCAATCTGTTCCTATTATATGTTGACAAAAGGGTTTATATGCTTACATATTTTAAATAAACCATTTCTTGTAATGTTACCATTTGCTCCAATTCAGATGAGATAATAGTCTCTCCCGGTGGCCCTGCTGACCATCCCCTGAATATTAGCCCCGATAGTTCCTGGAGTACATATTTTAAAGATAATGAGGTATTACTGCAAATTGATAAGGATGTCAGGAGGTTATGTCCTGATATCTCCTTCTTTCAATCGGCAACGGAATTTCCTTGCCTAGAGGTAAGATTTTTTTACCTTAGCAGTTAGTTAATATATTTGTTAATAACTGTATCTCTTTTTTAAAAGTAGGGAATGCTTACTATTGAGAGGAAAAGTGATTTTTTTAAAGTAATTAAAACATTTATGAATGTCAAAATTTTCAGATTGTGAACAGCAATGGAGTAAAACGATTGCATAAACGTGTGGAACAATCTGTTTTAAAATATTCTACCTTAGAAAGACGTGGCCTTGGCGTTGCAAAGGTAAATGTTTGCAACCCTTCAAGTTTAGTAGTGTGTGTGTAGTGTTTGTACTTTTCTTATAATATCTTTATTTTTAAAAATTTAAAAAAAAATTGCAAGTATTTGTTTATAATAATGATTTCATCATAAAGGTTATCTAAAGACAACTTTAGTCAACAATGCTATTTACTCTTGCATTTACAATTCTACCTATCCCTTATCTCGTTAATGATATATCAATTACCAAGTCAAGTAATTAACTTTCACCATTTTAGTCACATTTAATATTGAAAAAAAAATCTACACTTTGTAAGTTTTTGTCCAGAATAACATTTGATTACTTCTTAATAAGCTTTATGGAAAGATCATCATTTTACAAGAGCACTTACCGGGCTATTTAACCTTACTATTGATTTTTTTACAGCTTAGCAATGAAATTCGTCGTGCAGAAAGTATTACGAGCGGTGACTATGCGCCTTTGAACGAAGGCTGCGAGGCGCATTGGGAGGTTGTGGAGAGAATGTTGTTCTTGTATGCCAAGCTAAACCCTGGACAAGGTTATGTCCAAGGAATGAATGAAATCATCGGCCCGATATATCATACATTTGCTATTGATGCAAACAAAGAATACCGCGGTAATTAAATAGATATTTCACTAGTGTATGATTTTAGACCACATTTCAGTTTAATAATTTACAAGTATTTTATACAAAGAAAGCAAAATCAGTACAATCACACCTTAATTTAAGGTGTGATTGTACTGATGTGACCACTCCATTGACATTGAATTTGGACATGGACCATGATGTTGACTCAAAGGGATAGGGAAAGGCTGGAGGATTATAAGATGTGGTATTGGAGGAGAATAGTAAAAAATATTTGGATAGCGAAAGTAACAAATGGGGAGGTCTTAGGCAGTGGAAGAAGAAAGTTGATAGAAACCATCATGAATTATAGGGAATCAATGTTGGGACACTACACAATAATATGACGAAAGACAATTATAGAAGGGAATAGAAAGAGAGGAAGGCTAAGAAGACTATTTATGCAACAAATAAAAGAAAAAATAGATGTATCATATGAAGTCAAGAGGAATGCACAATGCAGGAAGGACTAGAGATTTCTCCCCCGAGAAGAGCAGAAGGGCTCTTAAATTAATGAAGTGGCCACTGCTATCTATAGACATCTGTTACACCCAGACAAGATTCAGACATGTCAGCCATTATGTAGGTCAGAAGAAAAATATAAACACGGAATTGAAAAAGAGAAAGGTGGGGAAGGATTAGGTCTCTCACATTAGGCACCTCACTTAACAACCAAAACACAGACAAACGTAAAATGCTTCTATTTCACTCCTGTACTCTGTGACTTCACAGTACTTCTACAGCCAAGCTGGCCCATTTATGGCTGTAGCCACTGTCACTATCACTATTAAAACATTAAGTACTCTCCATATAGGGTGTTATAGTTTTTATTTTTTGTTGAATGGGCCTATTCATTCAACAGATTATGCTCTTTCGATTTACAGAACACGCTGAGGCTGACTGTTTCTTCTGTTTCACGAATCTCATGGCGGAAATTCGAGATTTTTTCATACGGACATTGGACGAAGCAGAGAGCGGTATAAATTATATGATGAGCAAATTGAGCGATTGCGTGAAGAGAAACGACCGCGCCGTCTGGGATCGTCTGGAGAGACAGGAACTGCGTCCGCAGTACTACAGCTTCAGGTTGATGTCTGCAATATAAT
>JWHW01038195.1:560987-583712 GCA_000931545.1 Papilio glaucus | reverse complement strand
GGTTATGGGCGTAAGCGTATATATTTATTTATGTGGGTCTGCTCTAGGTGTGAAATGACAGTCACTCCCTGACAAATTTGAGAATATATTGTTGAAAAGTGAATAACAATTATATATCCCATCTACCCAATAAGGATTAAAAAGAGTTGACGAAAAAGAAACTCTAACAAGATATTTGTAAAATAAGTATTATTGCGCAACAACATTTAAAAGGAATCTGACTAGAAGATTACATAATCCTATGCTTTGAAGCAATATCAATTAAATGATGTAACAGTGGCAAAACTACTGAGTTAATCAGTACAATTACTTCCCTCCTTACAAATTGAATATCTACGCACATATCAGCATTTATCAAGGTTAAACATTTAAATAGCATTTGCAACTTAACTTTGCCAAGTCCTTGTTTTTCCAGGCATCTACGATTCTAAGAGGATTAATTAGTGTATGTTCTTTAAGTAATTATATAAAATTTAAACTGTTATTGTTAATACAGATTACAAAATTAAATATTATAACAGGTAAGCTCTTTAAAATCTTTTTAACAAGTTTTTGATAGCATTAGTCCAATCACTGCCTACTCTTTATTGAGTTCATTAATTTAGTCACAAAAAGTCTGTTTTTGGTAAATGTAACACATAAATCATAATATGTTGCATTTACCAAAAACAGACGAGACCAACAAAACTTTTATCATTCTAGTAAAATCTCAATGAATTTGGCCTTGACTAAGTATCGAGATTAACAGCAAAGCATCTGAAATACATGTCAACATATGCATGTTTTGTAATCTGAACATATTAAGACACAAACAAGCCATTAAATATGATAATTTAATTATTTTTGTTAATTACACTAAAATGTTTGTTACTACATTCAATCAAATATTTATATATAATATAATAGAAGATCAAATATATAATAGAAGAGCAATGACAAGGTCACACAGTATTATAATGGAAATAATAAAAGCATCACAATGTAACCGAGTGGGTTTCCAATGAACATTGTTGTAAATATGAAGCGATAAACAACTAAAGTGCTCCAAATTAACTTCATTTTGGACGTTGTCATTCATTCAATTTGTAAAGAAAAATTGCGTCACAATTTATTTGTTATGTATTGAATTGTAAGCTCCCCACCAATACACATTCATGTATGACATTATCATTTTAAGGTGAACAATGTATTTTTGGTAACTCCATATATCCAATCATAGAGTAAAAAGATTACAATCACTTTGTATGATGTGGATCCATTACATAAGAAGTGCAGTGTAGTAATCTATCATTCACATTTATCAGATTAATATTTGTAAATGACAGAACTAACAATTCTTAAATCAACCTAAACAAGGTTCCGGAACCTTGAATGATGTTTAATGATCCAATTATATCATTACTAAATTAGTTCAATAGAGACATTTAGAAATAATTGAAGAATTAGAAGACAATTAGGTCATTAGTTCAATTGGAACATACCTGATTTGCCTATTGTACACTGTATAATCGCCCATGTCGGAGTTGGCTGTGGTCGATAGTAATGTAGAGTAAAGAATGTGTGAATTTGGATCTGACGCTTGAGGCGGCGGCGAGAGACACTGCGGCCTTGCTCCTTGGTAAAATGACACACGCACTTTCGAACGCTCGGACCTGTAAACAACATTTTTTTTACCAAATGAAATAAAAAACGCAGTCATCACTATAAAATAGTATCAGTAATTTTTTACACAACAAACAAAAATGTAGGCCAATTAAAAGAGGTAATCCTATATAAATTGTCATAAAAATTTAAATTAAAGTTTGAAACTGACACAACACAGCACATAGAAGACTTTTATGGTATAACTGTTACACAGATTAACTTCAGTTTGTTCCATTAAAACCGTGGGTCTTTTATTAACTGATGACTATATGCAACACCCACATGTTGGAATACTCACATACATATATGTATTTCTCACATATACATACTTTTTTCACCAGTCACACATTGAGCATACATTTTTATTGTGTCTAGTCCTTTAGAATAATTATTACTTTAAAAAGTATTTTAAATGTTATCAATGTTTTGAAATACTTATTTGTATCTCTTTCAGCATTCATTCTTTCTCATCAAACAAATTCAATTATGCGTTCTAGATCATCTACTTATAGTTTTGAACTTTGTGATACTAGCTACCTAAAATATAAATTTTATAATGGTATGTATAACATTCAAATAATTATAAATAAATAAAAAAATTGTGTCTACAAAATACACTACAGGGAAATGTTTCTGACTCACAAGACAGCTCAGCATATTTTTTTATTTAATTTTTATTCAGCAAGTAGCCAACATTATGTACACATCTTATAATCTAATGTAGCAGTCATTAATTATTCTAACATACTCAAAAGGATAAAGCAAACAATAAAATTATTTTGAAGAATAGGGTAAAGAAATAATAAAAGTTTAATAATAATCTAACAAATAACTTAAACATGTGTTTAAAAGTTTATTGTGATTGTGTGCGGCTTATTAATTGGTGTAGATGTTAGTTTTAGAATGTCAGCATGTTGAATGGGTGTTTATTGGTGACCAAAAACTAGCCTTAATGATAATAATAATAAATATAACAAATAAAATTTATAAATTATCAATATTTGTATATAGATAAATCTAAAATTACTTGTTCACAACTCATTTAAATATTTTATATTTGCTTCTTTATTTTGTGATAATTTGATATCCATAATGTTAGTTTTTCTTCATGAGTAGGACATGTATCCAAAAATTTACTTATACAATTATTGATTGTTCATAATTTTCATAACTATAAAGAATATTCTTTATATATTTACAATTTTGATAGATTATTTTTTTTAAATATATATTTTGTTTACTTGTATATTAAATAAATTAAATATATATGATATGATAAATTAAAAGGAAAATAATGCCTAAAACTTAATAATTTCCCACGCACAGCTTTTTTAAAAGAAATGTCTTTTATAGTTGATTTATTAATAAATATTTAGGAAAAAAATAACTTATAATAATTACAATTATTGTGTAAAGCTTGTCACTAGAACCAAAAATGATTTAGCCAAAAGCCAATTTCCGCAAGCAACCGCGGGCCGACCTTACGGCGTTCACAGGGCGGGTCTACTCATAGGGATATGATCAGTGATGCACTCATTATAAATAGAGATTCTAAAACGTTTGCCAATGTATGTTTACTAGATGTATGTAGATGCCAAATGGTGACCTTGTACTCCCGATTGCTGGATGGAACTGAAAGTCGTTTTATGTTTATAATTCAGTCCTCGTGACGTCATACCGACCGAATTTTCCTCACTATAAAAACTGCGATTCACCGATATTCAAGTCCATTTTAACTCATAATTATCATGTTACCGAATTGATAACACATTAAATTAATAGTTATCTTAATAACAATAGAAAAAAATGACAATTGAACACCCAATGCGCAGCAACCACAAAAATGACGTGAACAATGTAAATAACGTACCTTTCGAATATTCACGCGAAACAATAATTGTCACTGAACACTCAAATATAATTATTTACTTTCGATGATATAAATAATTATTAGACATTAACAGTAGCAATGAACAACATTAGCACAGATTGCGCCGTTGGGTTTGGTCTCACGGCACGACGCTTCACAACAGTGTTTCCACTACACGTTCACAACATCGATCTCGGACTCGGATGTCGGTGTCGCTCGCTCGCTCGCTCACAGTCCTTAGCGAATGGAGCGGAGCGAAGCGAGCGCCGCTATTCGCGCTCTGCTAGTGACGTAACTCAACATTTTTCGCTAAAGGAAACAACGGATTCGTTTTATCCACCCGGGAATTTAGATTTATCTGATAACTAACAGATTGGGCCAAAATAAGAATATGACATTATTATTTTAAGGCCGATATAAGGAGCACCCATAACCGACGAGCATGTATGCGTAGATGTATAAATGTAGAAGAAGCGAAAGAGATGTGCCAGGATCGCGCCAAATGGAAATCCATGATCTCTGCCTTTTTTTAAGTTTTACTCTTCAAAAGGACGATGATAGGATAAATGATTATTTTGTATTGTGTTTATTTTGTATTCGATAGTTTTGATTAAAATAATATCATATACTATCATATCTTTCTTATAAAAAATGGTATACAAATGCTTGTGATATTATTTATACTGTATATATTAAGTTGAAATGTACATTTTCTAAGAGAGAAGAAATGTATACAACAGATTGAAACGAAATGTACCTTTTCTTGGAAAATGTTTTGTAAATTGTAATGTGTCTAAATAAAACTTCGCCGAAGCATTGAAAACGTCATAAATTAACAGCCGTGCATAGATGTAGATAAATTCTGAGATAATTTTGTTATGCGATGTTTTTGCTTAACAAGTTTTCGCTTCATAGTAGTCGCTACATTGGTATAAACATTTTTATGTCGGTAATTAAACAAGAATTAAGCATAATTTCTGCACGAAGAAAAACGAAAAACGATACGATACTATGTAAGATTTTTTTATGATAAATAGGTTTAGGAGTTGTCCTACGTTTAATGATATTATAATACAAAAATTAGCAGATATGCCATGAGCGGTCTAAAAGTGAAGACTCGAAAGCGTCCCGATCGTGAGGCTGTTTTAGCCTATGTCAAGTGATTACATTTACATTGAAGTGACATACATTAGCAGTCCAAAAAGAGGACAGCTAGTGTTTGTCACTTAGGGTAAATGTAAACACAAGACGTAAGCTATAGAAAAAGAGTCCCAATTGGGACGCTTTCGAGACTTCGCTTTTCGACCGCTAATGGCATATCTTTACATTTTGTATTATATCATTGTATGAAAACTTCTGAATTTGATTTTTCTAAACCCGAATAAGATGAAAAGTCCGAATTCGTTAAAAATTCCAAACCGATCGTTTTTTTTTTTAAACTAAATAACTATAAACTTAATTCTAGAATTGTTATTATAAATATTACTTTTTATTTACTTTAGTGGTGTACGACTATTATATAATGTATGTAGAAGAGCCTTTTTATCTGTATTTATAACAGCAAGTAAAAACATTGCCACGTAAATGATAGGAACGTGCGATCAGAGCTATTTATCGATTGTTGAAGGCAGGGGGAGACTTATTTAACGTCATTCCCTGACTATTACGTAAGTCGGTGGTATGTACATACGTATGACGTAATTATTGTCTAGAAAATGTGGGGTGTTTTAAAACAGCTTAGACTAAATTTTAAAGATATATAAATTTATAATATTTCAGAATGTAAATAAAGACTTTATATAATAAAACACAAAATTGAATACTTAATGGGATAGTAATTAGTATCGATTTTTTTACAATTAAGCGTTTTGCCAGAAAAATAATAGATTTCCTTTAGTCTAATAAAATTATTAATTTATGTTTAGAGGAAAGCAAACGAACAAGCGCTTCTGGGGGATGAAGAAAGAATCTCTTCTTCCTTTAAGTAAAAAAGGGGAGTGGACAGAAGAGGAGGTTCAACAATGGTAGTGGTGGCCCCACGTTGGCGATATTTGTTCCAGGAATAGGCTGAGTCTACTGAGGATGTAACCACGACGTTACTAGAAGACTGGCATGAAATAGGGGCATTGAAGGCTTCTGCGTTTCATTTAATGAGTGAAATGTTGGAGGCCTTCCCTTTTTCAATGAAGGAGACAAGCGGTTCACGTGATATTAAGTGACCAGTACAAATTAATATCCATCACAACAATGGGTTGCAGACGTTTTGCCAGTGATTAATTGGAGGAGGTACAAAGGAGAAAAGGGTGGAAAGGGGAAGGTTACTTGGCACTTGTTATCAAGGGATATCCTTTGAGGTCATGGTCGAGCTCGACCGTTCTGCAACGGCGTCACAGCTAGGGGTGTTAAAAACTACCACTGTTAAAAGATAAAATAATATTAGGAAGTATAAATTTTAATAATTGTTTAGCACTTGCCAAGATCTATACAAAATTATACAGAGAATAGATTTGTTTGTTAACCATTACAAAGGTTCCATATCGTATCATATCATAGTAGTTTATTTACCGAAAATTAGTAACTATTATGTTAATAATTATCTGTACATAATATTAAGTGTATAATATTATTAAATTACATTAAAACTTAATTTATCAAATGCCCAAGTTAAGTACTCCGTTCTGAAGTACAATCGTTTCATACTATCTTATTTAGAAAGAAACAATCCTTATGAGCAGCCCTTTCCATCGGTGTTATAAAAAAGTTATGTTTTATTTTTTCAAGTTCTCGTTGGTTCGACTTTGGCGTTTTTCTTTAATCTTTGAATACAGTTTAAATTCTTATAAAAATTAAAATGAAGTCTCCTTTAAGTACAACTTCCTATCTACATTATTTAAGGTACTTCGCCTAGATGTGGTATCGCTGTGGGACAGGCTGTATATTTTTATGCGCCCTGTTGCGACTAACTTCCTGATATCGCGTAACCGCTTGCATCCGGGTTAACACGGGTTTTACTAACAAAACAAGTATTTTACCCAGTCAATATATAGTGATAGGCTTTCAAAGTTTATATGAATTTATCTCCGCGACATGTATGTAATTATTAGTAGGTACTTCCTATTTTATTATAATTTTGAATATTTTATTTGTAAAATAATAATATGGATTTAACTCGGGTGGGACGAACAACGGCTTTGACTTTAGAAACTTAACAATGTTGTTTTAATTTACTAGATTTTTTTAACAATTTAGAATGGCCTCGTTGTCAATTGTCATAAGTTGTCAATTGTTATAATGATCTTATCTACCCTACCGTCAGAGGCTCTGAGACGAAAGTCTAAGTCTGGATACTTCTTGGAATCGTGTTAGAGATCTTTATAGTGGCCATTATAACAGCAAAAGGCTCCGCGGTGTGTGACCGTTGCGGATTACCGTTATATGCGCCATAAGATTATATCAATGTCAAATTTACATCAAAACTTCATTATCCTATATTTTATTAAAATAATCGCATAGCGTTTTGTTAACATTAATTGTTATATTTCATTGTTTGAAGTGGTGAAATAGGCTGTGAAAACGTTTTGTAATAATTATTTCGCTTTTATCGAACAACAAAACACCCGATGGTGGAAATGAAAATGAAAAAAAAAACATACTCATTAAATGAATATAACGTACTCGTCTTCGACGGGTGTGTAGGGGAACGTGGTCTCCTGCGCGTTCGGTGGTGGACTGGTCTGCTCAGGTTCCTCTTGAAGGGGGCTCTCGTAGATAAGGGTCTCAACCATCGACCCTTTCGAGCTGCCAAAGGATACCCTGCAGAAATACAAATCATTTTAACATTACTTTCGTCAACATTTTGTGATCCATGAATAGATAAGCGTTACAAATGATTAAAAATATTTGTAAGACCTGTGTATAACAAATTAATGAGTACTCTTGTAACCCAGAGTCGTGGGTAAGATCTTACCCTATTTTATTTTCATTATTTATCCATACATATGCAAACATAATCGTAGGTCATGGATACTCTTAGAGCGTCTTTTTTTTTCACCGGACAACGGACCGTCAATATTAGCAGCAGTACACTCAGCGTAAATTGGTTAGCGGACCGGCATCCGGTGCATGTACACACATTCGTTCATTATAATAGTATAATAAAAAACAACGTCCGTCGTTCGACGAAAAAACAGACGTCTGCAAGCGCTCTTAAATGTCGCCTTTCTTTGGGTATCAACATGCGACATTTCTGATGAACATCATCGTTTAAGACCCCTGCCAACTTGAGCTTGGTTTGCCACACTTTCTTTTACCCTTCTATCAACATGCCCCGATAATAAATCGTTGAGTAAGGGTGTAATTAAATAATGTCAGGTTAGGGCCCGATGCATGCCATGGCAGATTTAGAATACAGGTTCGAATCCTAGTCGTATTCTATTCGTACGTTTCTGTGAAATTATAAAAAAAGAAAGTCAATCGATTATAATATAAAGTCGTGAGAGAAACTATCAGTCTAGGACTACTTTGAAATGAAAGGGTATAGAATAAAAAGGCGCCTTAGATAAGTTTATATAGGCGATTTAATAAACAAGAATCGTGTAGAAAGTATCCGGAGCCAGCGGACTTGGCGTGTTCGATTATGTCTTCCTTATTCTATGGCAGTATCCTATCTGACGTAAGACATTTAAATCACCTCATTTTCTACCGATATTCTTGATGTTTTCAAGAAATCGTCCCTCTATACCATACCATATATATTTTACATAGTATTAAAAATATGTACATATTGTTAGAATTTATTTTAATGATAATTTTTGGTTAACCAACCAGAAAATGGAGGTCATTATTGCTCTAATCGAAAATACTTGACTAAAGCTTTTCGATTATATGTATCGAACATTTTTGAACACCCAATTATAGCATATTTCAACTTTTTTATTTATTTAATTTAATGGCTGCTAGGCAAATATCGCACACGAACAGCGGCTACACCAGACTTGTACTACATACTTCTACTATATACCTACTTTCATCTAAAATCATAAAGTATTCATAGGTATGTAGGAAAACGAATTTAAATGCGTATGTTTTATCTTTTTAGAATTCTTGATGAATCTTTCATCTCATCAGAAATTGTCTTCGCCTATAGGTTAGAACAATACAGCTATAATCTAAATGATAGATATTAAAACTAAAAAGTCGATGGCCTGTTAGAAATCAAAATTATATACATAATGTAAAGAGCTTCGAATGACATGACCAAAATTATTCTAGAGTTTGGTTGTTGTGAATTTAATTCGTGCATGCAACTCCACGCATTTACCATTGTTTCTATTGCCCTCGTTCTCAATAATTGGTAACCGTTCGACATCGTAATAGCTCAATTAGTTCATTCGTGAATATAGACCATATCATAAATTGGAAAGAAAACATGATCCCGGAGAACACAGAATTTTAAATTTGTGTGCCCTTCCTTACAGATGGAGCAAAGATATGATAAAAATAAAGAAAAACACCACAATGATAATGATTTTCGAAGGGAAAATTAAGTTGTGAATTTTAATAAAACGCAAGTGTCGAAATAACTTGATACAAAAGTTTCAAATGCACGCTAAAATTAATATAATGTTTGTAAGGGTTTGTACGTTAAAATCAAAACTTGGTAAAGAAAGCTAAAAATTAAGTTAATAAATAAAATACTATTTCAACTAAGGAAGAAATTATAATAAGCGATTTACAAAGAATGAAGACTTAATTCCCGAAGAGGGTTAGCGTCAGGCAGGCGGTTGGCCTTAAAAACTGTAGCCAAAACCTATCCAGTATACAGTTTTTATTGACGTTTTCAATAAAGTTAACTGTAACAGGCTTTGTTACATGTTCTAAAGTGTTCTGGGAGTTGAGGTGACTTTGTGCAGGAACCTCGTTGTTGAATTTGCAAACAAGCTTACAACGTTCGACGTGAATGTAAACTAGTTTGCTTTTCCACGCCAGTAACGAAAACTGGTGCCGAGCTTTTAAACTAAGTCAATATATGCGGCGTACGCAATACCGTACTAAAAGTGAAGCGAATGAATCTGATTAATTGACAAATTAATCAATCAGATTCATTCGCTTCACATTTAAGTTCGAAGAAGTGAGGCAGATCTAGAAAATTAGTGTAGAATCAGACGTCGGGTTAAGTATTAAGTTACAGCTTTTCGTGCCTTTAATTATGCGTATTTGATTCTGTCACAAGCGACAAATCATTATATCCCAAAAATACACACGAATAAATACCAAACAAGCAATTGTAAACTCATTGAGAGACCACTGGGACACGATTTCACAGAATTGGGAGGAAGAGGGCTTGTGTGGCTTGTTGTCTTAAATTAATATGACTGTAGGTACTCATTTTTGCCCATATGGATTAGAAATCTAAGCCACCTGAATTACTTTTCATTAGGCATTTGGCTCAGTTGATTAAGTGCCAAACATGACACAAAACAGAAGAAAAGCCTATATTTCACAAATCCAGATAAATCTGACACGAAATATTCCCGCGTTTAATAATATAACTCAGAATCCACGAGGTATTAAAGACAGTAATGGACTGATTCGATGGAGGAACCATCGAATCAGTCCATTACTCAATGCTGCCGGGATGCAGGACACATAGCAGTTTAGTTAAGTTATAGTTAGCACAATAGTAATGTAACTACATAAACTACATACATTAATATTCGTATTTGGCTGAATAATCTCAATCACAATACGAAATGAACTGGATTAACTCGAAACGAATCTATGTAATAGAAAGAGGGTAACAATTTGTAGCTAGGGGGAATTGCACGTGCCCGTAGGAATTGCGTGGACCCCTTTTATTGTACAGAACAAATGGCATTTAACACTGCTATAGATACGCAGCTGCTTCTACTAAATGTATCCGGCCCCATGGAGTTTGAATACACTTTTCCAGTCCAGAATGGCTGGTCTGGTCTAAAAGTTACTATTAAGATTCCAAGCCATAAGTAGTACTGCGCACATTATGCATATGAGATAAATACATACATACATCTACACTCGAAACAGAGCGGACTATAACTGCGTCAATGTAATTCTTGGAGCTGTGCAATGAAATGTCATACTTAAACTGGAATAATATTACGACATGGTATTTCTCCTGTTTACGTTTTTTGTGAAGATATATTAAAGTCTAGTAACAGTTATAATATACTTTCTGTGATTTTATTTAAAACATTTCTTCCAATATGTTTGAGTTAAACTAAAATTATAAATTTTTCATCATTGTTTGAACTAACCACTTTCAAATATTTATCGTTGCATTCCCATAATCTTCTTGAATTATTCGCAATATTGCTTCGTATTACGGAGTAAAGGAGGCGTCATTTCCCGTGGCCGTGGCCGTAAATTAAACGTATGGCATAGAATTGGCGTAATCTATCTACGTCAGTTGTTTTATTAGGACCTGCGTATCTTGTGGCAAATTGTGAATGCGCCTTTGCGACTGTTGTAAATGTCACCAAAATGTAACCCTAACCTTATTTCAAATCAATACTAACTAATGTTGGAAACGTAAAAACTGTAGCCAAAACCTATGTACAGTGCGGACTATGGTCATATGTGCCGACCCCACATAATATGGGAAAAGGGCAAGTAGATGATTGTCAAACTAATATTATAAATGGGAATGTAAGTATTGATGTAAGACGATATTTGGCAGGGGCATAATCTTAGACCTTCGACATGCACCAGCAAAACGCGTCAGCAACATGCTTATTTGAATTTGGAACAGTTTGTACGAACTTTTTTCATTTATTTTCTTGTGTTCAATTTTGAATTTTATGGTTAAGGTACAAGGCTTTTTGAACTATTGTCGCGCCTGTTTTGAGTTTTCTGTCAGCAATTCTTATGAATTTAAAACTTTTAAAACATAAGTTTGCCTGGTTTTTTTATTAAAAGAAAAGATGCCAAGTTATACATACGGTACGTGTGATGTAAAATTATGAGAATTATTTCAGTGACTAGAAGCGGCGGACTCAATTAGTGCTAACAAGGCCCGCCATCGTGGTTCTCTAGAGAATCGTTTGCACCTTAATTCCAGGAAGGGAATGCACGTAGGTGTCAGCGAATCAAATATCATCATGTGGTAACTCAATGTTTCCTTGTTATTAACATATAAAAAACTTTCATGTCTTTAAACGCAAATAAGGTAGACAGAAATACGAGTAGCAATCCGCTTTTGAGGCTATGAAACAAGAACATGTGTTTTTTGAATAACATTACATATATCGATATTCAGTTATGTATGTATTAAACCAGTTAGGCTACGACTATCAATAAAATGAAACGCAAAATAAAATATCCACTTTTGGCATTTAATTTTATCTATTATATTGAGACTGCGTTCAACTTAATACCTGTTCCGTTCTACGTCCTTGCACTTTTTGCAATGTCATATAAATGACGCAACGTTTGACAACATCCGTATTTATTTTTTTATATTCACGTTCTTACCAAAAACATTATTAATAAATTGTATTTGGGCAAATACATTTTATTTTAAATTACCGATAAATTAATACTTAGTAAAAAGCGATTATTGGTAAGTAGTATTCATGTAAATAATGTAAACCATCACAAATTATACTCCATTACATCATCACGTCAACAAATACAATAGATAGATATTGTAGATGAACGGTATATGTGAAATATCTCCTGGATCCTTCAAAAAGCGATCGTATCCCTTCCTTAAAGGTCCGCAACACGTCTGCAGTTCCCCCGGGTGTTGCGGATGGTCCAGGAATATCGATGATCAATTATATATTAGATGACTCGCTGCTCCTTTGACATAGTCCATACTCATGATATAATAAAAGGAATAAGTCTAATCATGTAGCAGCCCACAACTAGTCAGAAACACAGGTCTATCTCTTGATATCGTTTATAGAAAAGAGTCGGTAGACCATACAGATTCACTAGCTTTTGGGGAACCTTTTGTATACATCTGCATCACCGAAGTCCGTAGAGCCTTTACACACGTTTTTTGTTAACGCCTAGCAAACGCACGAACGTCGACGCGTTGTGACTTTTGCTCACGATCCTCGCACTTGCATCGCTACAAACGCGCAAACAACGCGGTACAAACGCGCGTGTAGACTTCTACAAATCACTTTCTCCGCTACCTCGACTATTTGAAGCACGTTCTAAATGCGTTTACATCGATACAAACGCGAGTTTGAAGCGCGTTCCATTTGTGATTGCAACAATACAAACGCAAACGATCTTCTAATACGTGCTTTTAACGCAAAGAGGACGTTCTCATCAAAAACGCGTGTCGTCAGCGCTTTATAAAAAGGTCTCCTGCAAAGGCTCTTACTTCAAGGCCAACCTTAAAGTAGGGACACTTTGGGCCTTCGATTACTATGGAAAATAAACGTATAATTACTCAACGTATTGGGATAGGACCTTGTAACTTACCAGCTTGACATTTTACAAAGTAGTGGTACATTACACTTCGAACAATCTCAAGCGGGAGTAAAACTAATTAATTTAAGAGCAATATGGCTCAAGTGTCGAAATCGTTAATGGTTTTTTCGCTTTCTTGGGAGGAAGAAAGTTAAATTTAAATATTTTAAGACGTCTTAACCTTCATCAAAAATCCATTCCAAAGTAAAATAGCACTAAAGTATCTTAAGGACAGCAACAAGTATTTGTGCTAATAATCGATATGATGGAATCATACAGCAGTCATACAGAAACTGAAATTTAGCTTGATAGACCGCTCTAGAAAAGACAGGTGACGTTTCATGGTGGCGCCTACTGTAATATATGTATGTCAACGTAAAATTAGAACATCGTTAGTTTATAATATCATTAGAGATATTAAAAGAGTGTCTTAAAATTTGAAGTGATCGAACCATTAACAATTTAATGTATTGTTTTCTCGATAGTGTCTAGTGTCATCAAATAGTGAACATACCTTACCTTGCATTATTACGGCACAATGCAAATACTGAGGCCAAATGATACTGGTACTAGTTTATGTGTTGATATTTTTAATACTATGAGAGATTATTGTTGATTATTTATTGTTTGAATTCTATTAAAGTCAAAAATAACAATAAAATTGTATCAAAATGAATGATTTGTTAAAATCATGACAAACAGTTGGGTACCATCTTGTTAAACCGAATTTACTTTCTAATCGGCCGACTTGCAGCTTGTAAAGGCAGTGCAATCGTTAAGTTAACTTTTACACCTATAGTTCCGTATTGGTTCGAAACTACTTAACATTCTTTGTAATATCTGGCCCACTTTGGATGTTAGATGGACTCTTTGTGGCGCGTCTCGATTGTGCGTTTGTATTAGTTTATTAAAGTCGGATAATGGAATGAATTGTATTGGCCATCAAATTATTATTGCCGAGCGAGCGTCAATGCATAATGACAATAATGAAACTTGTTCTTTATTCCTGAAGCATTCATTATGTACAGAATCATTGCAAGAGTGTAATTTCCGCATATAAATCGAAGTTAACTGTATTGTTAGAGACGATTTCCCGTCTTTTATAATACTCTAACAAAAGCTTGAATAATCGATATCCGTTGACACAGTTCGCTTGGCCATTAAACATTATGATGATAGGAAAAAGCGTTCACGTATTTCATTGACACCGGGGTAGTCAGGGAAGTATCTATTAGAATTTACTACTTCCTGTTAACGTAATTTTTTTAACACTTTGATGAATGAAATCTAGGTGTCTTGAACATCTTTTCTTCTCATAAAAACATAGACCAGTGCAGACTACATTAAAAAAAAAGAAATGAAATATACATAGTATAACAACAACAAATTAACTGAATTTCGAGTATACATGTAACTCCTTTCCTATTTTAACCTTTGGGGTATACAGAATAATGATAGATGGCGTTTCTTAGAGCACATAAACATCCTCCAGTCCAACAGTTGTCTTAGACATCACATAAGGACTTTTAAATGCCAAGGGACGATAAGTCTTTTTATTTACATTCATTGATTACACAAGCGACGCCAAGCTAATTTCATGGTTTCATTTGATAGTTAATAGCATTGGATTCATTCAAGATATAGTTTTCAATATAACATACGTCTATTTTCATACGCACCATATTGTACGAATATTACGAGTAACTAAGTAATAAAAAATGAACACAATTTATCTAGATTAGCTAGCTAGCTAGATATATCAAACCAAGACATATCTCATAGGTGACAAGGAGTGGCCCAGACATTGGGTACAAATTGCTCTACCTATCTGAAGTTTAAAGGTTCAAAAAAAGATTTTATATGTGTTTGTCTTCCTATTTACTTATGCAAGATAAAGAGTAAAACTTCTAATAAAAACCATCACTATTTCGCGGACTAATTTCATAGCGAGAGGCCATCAGAATAACCGGTAAAAAGTTTCTCTACCTTCACCGGACACTGTAATATAACATAAATCAGATAGAGGAACTATGGCGCGTTTAAATGAACAACAACAGATAAAGATAAATAAATTTACTTTTTAAATTAATTCACGCTCCAGCAGCCGAGTTCTTACTGAAGTGTTGATGTTATCTGGATTGCAATCCGTTGTTATCTTTTAAGTAAAACATTACACGACTGGTTACAGCACATCACAATCCACGAGTGACCTAATTGTGCTATCAACTAGAATCAACAGCGATGGATAAGGACACCGGGAAAATGCCTAAATTCGACCCGAACACTGAAGCATTTCAAATGAGGGCTCAATGGAAGAAGGCGGAGGCCTGCAGCAAACAATGGTCCGAACTGTGGAGCTGGTTACTAGACGAACAAAGGTATTTTTGACGATCTTATAACCACTTCAACACCATCTTTGTCGTAAAGGTATATTTATCACATTTAGATAGTACTTTACGGTATGGCAGAATATGCGGAAAAACTAAATGTAGACGGAAGTATACTGGGCTTGATTTTGAATTAATAAGCTGAAAAATACTATGACTCCTTTTTTCCCCACCATATTATAAACATGCTTCCCGATATCAATATCACGGTAGGTAATTAAACTACAATATTTTCAATTACCATTTCGTGCATCGGGATGACTGTACAATTCGAGTTTTAAAGGAATTTAAGCTGATTACTTCAGCACACATCAGCCACTTTTACACGCTAATGATTCATGATTAATGTCATTGTATAAGCGCGAGAAATTATTATTTTGTTGGGTCACACGGCGTTTTGCAAGCTTGTTGTTCGATTGTTATACTAAGATCATCGTATTTCACAAGGGACCGATTGACTTATTCTTACCATTTACGTTTATCGGTGTTAAATTGGAAATGTAAAACAGCAAAACAGTCTAATAAGTATTTCAATTGAAACAAGGCAAACTGAAATAGTTACTATTAGCTACTCATCGAATTAATTGATTTTAGAAATGTCATAGAACGCAAATTTCAGAAAACGGTTAAGTTGTTTAAAATCGTAGACTAGGCTAGTAATAATAGATAAAATGTTTACTGTACATTGTACAGGTATGTGGATCATATGAACCTAATGGTACATTGAACTGAATAATTACATACACTTAATTGAGTCGCTTTTTAAAAACTACGGTGATCTTTAACTTAATACGATCCCTTGCTCGTTAGCCTCCTTTCCATAAAAAATGATTATTTAAATTCCACACAGGTTCTCATAAAACAGGACTTATAAATATCTCGCCAGAGAATAATCTTTCGTTTCTTAGCAATTTCAGAAAATACCCGATTTTCTAAACCATTTGAAACAGACGAAGATCGCGCTCATATCGGCTTTAAGTGTGACAAGGACTAAATTATCATCATCCATCGGGTTTTAGCTACATTCATTAGTGCTTAAGAATCCAATAAGATGGTTAGGATGTTTAGAACCTGAACTGTGTAAACTAACGTGAACAACTGAGTTACATAAATAATTACTGAATTAGAATCAAGCAAAGCGTGTTACTTATGCACGTAAATTGTTCGTAGAATGCGTCCCTCCTGGGAATATAATTTAAAGTACACAGTTGCACAAAGGTTACATTAGACGACGCTAGTTCACGATCCATCTATGACGTCGTGCTCGTAAGTGCATGTTTGGTTCAAACAAAGCCAGGTTGAAAGTTCAGCAAAGGCAAACATGACTTGTTTAAACTGGAAATCATATTCTAGGGTTGCCAGGAAAACAAACAACTTGCAAATAGCATGTTATGAAAAACGATATGTTTGTTTGTTTTACTGATCTGGAGTAAGGATATTGTGGTCACGTTCTGTTTCGGGTCTTGAATTAAACTAGAAAACTTTGAGAACGGAAATAATAGAACAGACGAGGGAACCTTGGCTTAGGCTGTTACTCATGGGCATATAGCATTCCAACTCGAGGACGCCCGAGATTGAAGAAGGTCAGTCCAATCGGTAGCTTTTGTCGGATTACGAACCTCCGAATGTACCGTAAGTGGGATTTGTTACTTTCACCAATTACTTTAATAAATAGAACAATACTTTCAAAAATACATTTGAAAAAAAAAAGGCTTTATGTATCTAAAATCTCAAGTTCTACTGCTTTTATTGATAGGATACCTATGTGTAACACAAGAAAAACACGACCTTGTTATTGTGACTACAAAATTAGTTTTTGAATGAACACAGTCTTGACTAATAATCAAGATTTTAACTGCCAAAAAATCTGTAAACTATATTAAATCTTGCACTTTTTGGTCTGTGTTGGTACTAAACGTAGTTTTGATATTAGACGCCTAAGGAGATGTGCCAACGGATATACCTAAAGTTAATGATCTATAAGCTATCCTATTATCAATAACAGTATCTAATAAATACGATCCTGCAAAGGCTTTAACTAAAGAGATTCGCTTCGTTATAACACAAATAAATATGAATCAGTTAGCAACAGGTAAAAGTCCTGCTTATTACGTCGCTTTGTGATATAAAAACAATGTCATGTGTGCGAAGAAATAAATTATTGGTATTAACCCAGAAATTTTGACTCATACATTTTGTTGTGTAAGCCAATAAAATGCAGTTAATTTCATTTTGTTTTATATATTCGCACATATGCCTACATATTGTATATGATTATGTATCACATTAGACGATAAAAAGGTTGCGAATATATCACAGAGCTTTACGACTTTTAAAAGGAGGACGTTTATTTCCAAGCGATGTGATTTGTGTTGCGTAACAACGAACCCATTTGGCCAAGTTGCAAGTTTTTTATTATGGGCTCAGGCGGACTTGCAAGCTGAGTTCCGCTTAACGTGAAATGCATGTTTTGAGAATGTTTATTTTTATATTCTTTAAGTGGAATAAATTTACCGCAATAGTTTAAAAACATTAGTTTCATTATAAAGGAGAATATTTAAAAAAAACTAACCCATATTTTTATAACAATACATTTTTAAATTTGTTTAAATTTAACATAAACTTTTTGTACTTTCAGTTCTACCTTCAAATAAAAATATTTTTTCGCAAAATTAAACCCTTTAACTATCACCAATCTACATTTAAACTACACTATGTGTCCCCATGCGTAAGAAATAAGGAGTAGATGACGATGCATTTGGCTCTCCGAACACCGGTGGTTATAGCCAATGATTCGCAAAAGAATTACTTACTATACGCTCGAACCACTTATCTGCGATTGAACGCAATGATTTGTAACAATGGCTCCTCCAAAGTGGATCTAAAAACTCGTAAATCTATATAAAAGAAGAATCTCACTGACTGACTGATACATCAACGCACAACCACCCAGAGACTTAAAATTTTGCACAGATATTTTTGTTATTACGTAGGCGAGCACTAAGAAAAGATTTTTAGAAATTTACCTTCAATTAAATTTAAAAAGTAGGGGGGTGAAAGTTAATTATGGGGAAATAATATTAATCCAATGTAAGCTGTCCTCAAATCTATATGATCAGTCATATTAAATAGGGTTCAGCTTAGGCTGGACAATCGTCGGTTAGATTAAAATTACACGGCGAGTAAAACCACGGGGCTCAACTTGTTAAATATAAAAAAATCTGGCGCGTATATTTTTGGTTTATATTTGCAGTCCTATAGTTTATCTCGTATACGGCCTCTCGTTATAACGGTCACATGTCACCAAGATTGCAACTGACCGGCAGCACATGCAAGTTGTGTGACGTATACACGTGGCGTCGTAATTATTGTCAGTATCGAAGTAGCTCTAGGCAAGAATTTAGATACCACGATAGATTTTATAGGCTGTATAAGCAGTTATATTTCATCTTCCTTATGGACCCTCTCAACTACGTCACACAGGAAATTAACATAAAAAAAAAGTAAAATAATATGAAACTGAACTAAAACCATTAGCAACATAGACGCTCATATTAATCATGTTTCTGCTACATCTAAATTTATCGCAGCTATTTATTGTTATTGTTACATAATATCCAGTACCACGGTCTCGACAAATTACCGATTCAAATTACCAACTAAGCGATAAAAAGCAAAACTGAATATATAAAAATAAACAAAGAAAGCAGCGTTTATTTTTAGATTAATTTTGCAAATTCTCTCATTAAAGCGTGAGCTAAACACGTGTAGGAGGCGTAGAGGAAGATAACCGAAGACGTTAATACATTTTTAATAAAGTAGAAAGTTGTTTATAGGGTCAAGCGATGCATCTGATAATTGATTGACGAATAGAATTATCCACATCGCCAGAAGAGGTTTGTTTAATATAAATATTAGTGTTTAACTACAAATCCAAACAGCACGACGGGCACAGCTTAAATATATAACAAATTGCGAGGAAGTGTGACGCATTAACAAACTTTCTTAAGGACCCTAAGTCACACTGGATCATAAATAACGTTGACGAAACTTGATTGCGTAAACAGAAATTATATGACGTAAGAAGTTGCACAATATGCATACAGTTTCGAAATATCTGCTCGTGTTGAATTATATTGCGCTGTCGCATGAGAAGCATAAAATTAAAAAAATCGTAATAAAGACATCCCTGTATGGCTAGAGCAATAGGAACAAAACAGTAATTGCGTGAATATTTGACAAAGAAAATAAATAAAGGCTACGGTGATAATAATTGCCTTGGCATCACTCTATGACTGACCGATTGTGGCCTTCGGATATCTGACTATGCATATTATATTATAAAACAAGTAACTTTCAACAAAATGTTAACTAACCGAATCATTGACAATTTGACGCTACTTTAATATGCATTTATTTCTTTGATAAAAAATTACTTTAAGCCGCTTTTATTAGCTTGGTGATACGTTTGTTTGTTTGTATGTAACTGAATCTTAGAACATGATTTTGAGCCCCTTCAAAACGTTGGAACTTCCTCTCTATGTTCCCTTAGATCTTTCAAACTACGCAACGGATTTTAATGGGGTTTTCATCAATACACAGAGGAAAGTTAATATGTATAATATATGCATATTATAGTGGATATAAGCAGAGAATTTCAAAGATTTGTAATGTGATGTAGTAAAAAATATATTTATCTGTGCTTACATTGCAAACGCTGGCTAAACCTAAAGAGATGGTTCAAAATAATGTACTACAAAATTGTATATCTTTAAAAATCTACAAAAATGTCCGCGGTAGCATACATATTATATCTATATTTTATGGATAGCTTGCTATACCCATTTTAACATATAAAAAAGTGATCACGTATAATGCGGTAATTGGAATGCTATTTACACGGATACATTATTATTTGTTATCAAATTAAATACGTAAGTTACACTTAAATGTCACGCACATTATATTAATCCTTTATACCATAAAATTTACATATAAGTATTAGTATCTTGGGAGTTATAGCAAAATAAAAACTTACACGCGCGAAAATTATTAAGGCGATACAATGTTTGCCGGGTCAACTAGTATTTAACAAAACTATCATGCCCAATCTAATGAACCTAACCTATAATTATATTCATAAAGATGTTACATATGTACCTCCAGATGGAGCACCCGGAACACGAAAGTGGAGCCACCTCGAGTCATTCATTTGCACGAATACAAAGTCTTCGTATTTGTAATGTAAAAAATGGCGGTTGTGCTATGAAATCGTGTAAAAACTATACCTCAACGAAAGATAAGTGTATGAACATCGCATTTCACAAGTAATTAATTAATTTTGTGATGATTGTGATTTAATAACAATGCGACGCCATAACATGATATAAGTGTTGTCAACTATATTTCAAAATTATATTAAACCTTAAAAATACAACAAAATATAAAAGAAGATAGATTAGAAAAGTGTTGTTAAATATATTCCTTAAAATTTAACGTAATAACGCAAACAAAATATCACAGTTCACAATTTAACCATTTGACTTTGACAGTTTATAAACTGTGTATAAATGACGCCGCAAATTATGAATGATTCGGCCTGTTCGCAATTTGCTGACATTTATATTAATTTTGGTTCATAATCTTTTTTTTTCACAGGTTTGTTATTTTTTTATTTTCGTTGTGATGATTGACACTGGTTAATAAAATATTTTTCAGACGAGCTTTAAAAGAAGCAGCGTCAATACGTGAGGAAGCAGCTGCAGAACTTCCTCATGCATTAGGTAAAACGGAAACTAAGAAAACGCTTAAGCCAGTACCAGTAACCTCTAGTGGTATTATTGGGTGGCTCGCTGCCAAGTAAGTGTTACTCTTATCATACCAAACATTGGTAATTTTATAGTTTAACTAGCTAGTATTCGGTAAATAACAAAATGTTGCCATTAATTGCCATGCTAATGTGAAAATAACAAAATGTCAAAAAGATGTTATTTTAGTTAAACCTAATATAGGATGCCATGGTATGGCAATTTCTTTCCTATGTCTAGGAAAGTTTTTTAGGCTGAAAGCTACCCTATATTATTTTCTGTACCCCTGACAAAGTTAAACTCATGAAAAATTATTTAATATTTGCACGTATTTTTTGGTAAATACGAATTCTGACCAGAGAACGGTAACTAATCCGGTCTTATAACAAGTACCAAATTTCTCGAAAATTCATCCCAGAACTGAGAAATACCTATTTCTTATTTGAACAATTCAATTTTAGGAGTACTATAAGTTAGTAGTTAGTAATTATAAGTAAAAAAGCACTTAATAATGCATTGCAAAAAAATCTGTAAAATCTAAAATCCCGTAATATTAGGTACTTAGAATTTTCTCGTTAGCGTGTAGAGGTGCTACAGAAAATGACAAGAGCGGTACACAGGTTCTCTTGATAAAAAGTGTAAGGTACAAGGGGAAAAATGAACGGCAAATTTTACCGTGTTTTAAACAGAGACTACAAAACGTGAACTTTTGATGTAAAGTATACTACGACGTTATAGAAATAAATCAAAGTATAAAAGTAAAGTAAGCAATTAAGAATTAATATATTTCGAAATTACTCGATAGTATAAACCCTAATTTTCTGCAGGACGTAAGGGAGCGTTATTTTATATGCATGGTTTAAATATGTATTTTACTTTCACAGGCCAGATAATCAACTTGAGATATACACGCCGTGGCTAACGCATATTCCCTTGAGACTACCCGATGCCTGGGACGACAAGAACTATGTAACTTACAAATCTTAATTTAAAATTTTGAATTTCATTTCATATTTTTGAATTTTAAAATATATATTAATCATTCTAATTTTTTGTTATTCGTTACTGATGGTATGCCTTGTAGAGCCGCCTATGGATGTGCTTTAAAGCAAATATTGACAGTTTCTAGTTTTACAATCTAGATATTACTTTACGACCTATGAAGAGGAACCTTGGGTAGAACTAGAAATGCATTCATTAGATGACCTGGTTGTTTTAAATCACTGGGTTGGGTGATATCAAGCCAACAGTCATATGCTTTAAAATGATCATAAAAGATATAGATAAAATAATGAAGTCCTAGAAACTTTTATTTCTACTAGGATAGACAGATTCAAATGCATCTTATGCGCCATCTGTTTAGATAATGTAATCTCACAAATGACAGGGCACGGTATACACTGTAAACTACCTGAAGCCTAAAACAATATTTTTGGCTTATGCATTTACGCTTATAGCTGCGTTTAAATTAATATGACATGCATTAATTAACGTTAAGTAATACCTACCGCAGTGGCCGGCAAATGGAGGCACATGTTACGCGGTAACATAT
>JWHW01038195.1:547945-560753 GCA_000931545.1 Papilio glaucus | reverse complement strand
GGTACAATGCGGTTCGTACATAACAGATTAGGTCGGTATAGACAACGCCTGGGTAGAGACAATGGAATATCATTAGCATATACGGTTGGCAACATGGGATTAAGTAATAAATAACGTATAACAAAGAGAAATATCTTGAGGTATAAGATCGCCGGTTGTTTTATTGTATTCCACATGATGCGGAAATATTCATTTTATATCTCCATACGTAATTTTTTGAAACTAACAGAGTTACTTACTTATATCGACTATGTTATTTGCAGACATAAGAGTCTGTTGTATTGTTTAATAAAATGCTCTTCCACTGTATATCACTGGCGTCTTTACAATAATAGGAAATTAAAACAACTCAATGTATTGAGAGTATATTTTTTGCTCGAACATTGGTTACAACCATCGCGTATTTCTTAAGTATGATAGGAACCATCAATGCTAGCAATAATGCAATTATTGTCACCCATTTCTCCTAAGAAGAAGCGTGCAATCATTATTGCGTTCTTGTTCAAAGGAATTTGTAACAAGTGTAATTAGAAGACTGTCGAGTCGTATGTGCTTATCTGTTATGGTTTACTCTGTAAATGTAGTGTTGTACGGGATTGTTTTTTTTAGGCCAAGCGTATTCATTTTTATTTACCATGTAGAATTGTTTGAAAGTTTGTGTGCAAGTTCTCACACTAGCGCACACATATACCTATCTATTTTAAAATTGCATATGCAAAAGTATTTATGTATGTCTGTTGTAGTAAAATTAGTATTTTATTGTGTTATATATTATTAGTATTTCATTATTGGAATGGTTGTGGAAATATTAAAATTAAAGATACAAAAATAATTAGTTTGATAATAGGCGTGTTTGAATGGTTAATAACACATATATTGTATGTGTGTGTTGGTGCGTAGTTGTCGATAACATATTATATTACACAACTTACATTACACTACAGGGTCATTACACTACAGGTTCATTACACTGTAAGAAACTATTCAACGGAAATATGTATAATATTTAAATCCATTCACTTTATTTCCCGCATTCACTCGTTCAAAATCTTTAACCTGTCTACCATATCTACTAAACATTCATCCCAAATACACAAACTTTTCTACTTGTTCCACTTCTTTGCCATTATCATTTATATCAATAACTGTATTACTCTGTTCTCTTTCAAACATCATTACTTTCGTCTTATCTATCTTCATACCTTTGCTTGCAATGTTTCATTGCAAGGTCAATGTTTTTATTTGTTTTATTCATTACATTATATATTTGAAAGATTAAAGCTTGGCTGTTGCTGTGGTACACAACACGATAACTAAACCTAAAATAACGAAAAAGGAAAACCTATCACTGTACACTATCACCTATCACTAAAGGGCACGTTATGAGGCATATAGACATTTCTTAAAACCTTTCTCGCAAGGAATATTTCTATATGTAAAAGCAAACTAGCGTTTCGCCTGATCTTAATTGATTACTGCTATCAATAGGTATTCGCATGTAAATAAGTTGCATGCCCTTATTAGAAAAACATCATAGAATATTAAAATAAACATTAAGATTAATATTTATAAAAATAGAAAGTACAAATGCAAACTGTCAAATTTTTTGCTCTATACATTGAAGATAGTCGCTATCCTTGCTAATTGCTCAACCTTACAAGAAATCTGAACACAACAGCCGGTAAGCCTATGATCATACACCAGGCAGATATATGTTGATATTCGGAGCCCATGACTGTAGATCCTAACAGATAATGTAAGCAAGCTGATTACTAGTGCTCGTCATTATTTTTATTAACTGGTATATGCCGAAAGCTTGGCGACCTGACTCGACAACTATTTGTGGGATTCACGTAATTACGTTAACCTACAATTCAAAGCTTAGCAAATAATGTGCTGTAAGGACTAAATCACGTCATCTAGCAATTTAATTAAGTTAAACAGCATTAAATATGGTCTAATAGAGGCACTAACCTTTTTAGCGACGTGTGTTTACTGCCATTGCTCAGCAGTTTATGTTTGGGCTTGTCAAGGACGCCGGTTGGAGTCGACGACGATATAGTGAGATCGCTCGCGAACGAGCTCGTCGATGACTCCTTGGATATGTTGCTCCTGGTCTTCCTGACAGCGGTCTCTGGGCTTCCTGGACTGCCGACCAGCTCCAAAGCGAGTCGACCCTTAACCGGCGCCGGCGGTGGTTTCTCTTCAACGGGCACCATGTACGACAGCATGGCTGTCAATCTGCAGCACTCTTACAACATGGAATCAGCAACGATGTTCAGTTCTTACGGCCACTCATTAAAATTTAATATTTCTATGTCCATGTTATAACAAAATTGTTCACACTTTATCAACCGATCACTTAATCTTTTCCACAGTCTAGTGAGATCTGAAAGGTAATTTAATATTACAATTTTGGTGCGACATGGTAGTGGACTAAATAAGAGATTAGGTCAAAGATGTATGTACATCATTATATATAGCTGCTAACTATTATTATTCCGAGAGATGATTTCATTAACACAACCAACCAACACAAGCACCAAATATCTGTCTAATGATATAAACAATGATGCATTATAAATGTCCAAAGTTAAAACGATACAAATCATAACGACCACACGGTGATTGTAAATTTGTACTCCAATTTATTGTTATACGTTGATGTATTATTTTGATCGCAATTCGAGTCAGTTGTAATGTAACCCATCGATATCAAATGTTAGAATAATTATATTGTAAAATATTACACATAGCACAATTTTCTCTAATTATTGTTAATTAATGACGGATTTAGAACTTTGGAAAAGGCAAATATATATAGTAGAAAGTATATTAGTTTATATATAGGAATTGTCATTTTCATGCGTAAAAGTACTTTTAATGCATGGATTATAACGTTAATAAATAAGTATAGCTTTGCATATGCATTATATCAAAAAGCGACGAGAAAGCGAAACAATCAACAGCTATCTTCAGCGATTGACGAAGCGTTAAATTAAAACCAAAATAATATTTCCCACGGCATTAGATCCTCTGTTATTTCGTTGCGTTACGTTACATTAAAGTTTTTGTTGTTTTAATTCTAGTTTCGTTGTATCGGGCGCGTTGTCCTAATTTGCTCTTACCAGTTCCACCAGTCATCGCCCACTTTGGTAACCAAGCGAGGGATCGAACTGACCACAACCTAATTAACAACTTCATCATAGCATATTACATCGTATAAATCGACTTTAATAAAAAAATATAGTAACTTCTAGTACAATATAATCTTTATCCGCATTCGTTAGTTTTTTGATCACGCAAAAAACAAATTTTACGTGCATCTTGGCCTTGATAGAGTTATTGCCTTCACGGTGTATTCAATAAAATGCTTCGAGCTTCTGAATCACTCCAGTACTAATCGCGATACAATATCGACTGAATAAAACATATTTCATTTAAATGTGATTGATGTATTCGAGATTGTTATATAAAGACCAGAATATTAATGAAACACATTCAAAGAAAAACAAGTTATGTATACGGCCAATTTTCTATCGAAGTCGGTATCATCAACTGTAACATTTCTTACAAGCCAAGGTCATTCAAATTACTCTCATATCTAGAGTCGACAACAACATTGTCTATTTTAAACTCATACATACATACCTACCTAATTTACAGTCTCCATATCATTGAGTCTGATGCCAACGGACTTCCTCCAATCACAGCGTACACCTCTGGGACGAATCAATCTGTAAATAAAACAAAACGTGATTTTTAACATGCAATAAAATCACTGAAAATGGAAATATTGTCTGTTCGATATATGTGATTCGATATATGTTGTTCGATATCGAATATATGTGATTACCTCACCACCTTAAATGCTCCGAATTGGTTCTGGTGAGAAATAAATTCCAGCATGGCATTTCTTTCTCTAACCGCTCTAACAAGAAAAATGTAAGGATGTCTTATTGTACTTTCGAATTACACAGTAAATAACGACAAATCGAATGCCACTACAATAACTTTGTTTATTTACATTAGCTAAATACGTCCAAATGTAAACATGTCAAGCTTTGTATAGACACAGTTCAACAGCGTAGATATTGCGCGCGGAAATTCGGACAGTAGCCATCCAGCCAGTGGCGCCACGCAGCAACAGATCGTATAACTTTGGCGGTGGGCTGCATCCTAAATATAACTAATGCTTTAACAAGCTCCATGCCTATTCATTCATAAGAAAATCGCAAACGAAAGCAAACATTCAATACCATCTTTATAATCGCATCTCCTTCCGGGATTAATGTAAAATACATAAGGACCCGTTAAGACTCTTAGAAGCGGATATCGCGAGCTGCGGGTCGTGTGGGAATGACAACATAATAGCATTTCTCAGCCAGTGAAAGGTCAGCTGTTGCTATGAACTCATGACTTCGTGTGCTCGCAACTACCGATCACAATCGCCGGTTAATTAGAAACATTATCTTTGTTATGTAAGTAGTACACCTTGGTTTCACTTATATATACATATCAATAATTATGTTTATGTAAACTAAGTGATATACTATAACAATATTTACGTGTTCTTTAAGTACATAAGAAAAAGATTTAAATAACGAAATATTGTCACACGAAATATCTAATGAAATTTAATGACGACGATACGATTTTACGTATATATTCTTTATAATTACTTTACATTTATAAGTTCACACTGAGAAAGTAAAACAATATTAAACAAAAATATTTCAAACAACATTGGCTATCATACAAGCTCGAATACCCGGCACATCTGTGTCTGTTTAAATTGTACTAGACATTAGTACCCTGCCCGGCATCGCCAGTGTGAGTATTAACATTGCACGTTAATTATAAGATAAATGTAGTCTTTGTTTTTTTTTAATGTAATCAAGGATAATTTAGCTTTCCAGGGAAGAAAAAGTCATAGGTTTTAGTCAACTGATAAAACCATATAGTCATTCTCTTGCCTTTTTCTTCGATACCTTATCAACTGTTATCCCATAGTTCCTCCTTTCTCGAAAATGTCATCAATGACGCAATACAACAATCTTTTCCGAGTTTTACCCCTGCCGACACATATTTAAAATTCTACTTGTCACATGCCATTCTTTTCTCTCGTAACATGCCAAAACCATGTTCAACTTTAAATCCATAATTTATCTATCTTAATTAGAACCAACGGCCTTATATTTTGCAGATTGTGTCTTAAGTGCCTTCCGAGTCCAATTTAATATTGCTTACTGAACATCGCGTTGACTGCTGGTTGCTCGCGAGTCGGCTGGACTGCAGTTACATCAAATCACTGCTGCGCCATTTCTCATGGAATGGCGCAGTAATGAGTGATGAATTTGTTTTTCTTTATGTCGTATTACTAACACTAGTCTATAAGAACATTGCTACTAACAAAATGAACACCATGGTCTAACGTAACGGAAACAAAGTCTTTATTATTATTAAACTATTGGCCTATTGTTGAATGTGAAATAGTAATTACTAATAATAATACACGTCGTCCTTTTCCTTCTGTATAATGTAGGTTTCTAATAGTAAAATAATTATTAAAATCGGTTCAATACTTGAGAGTAAAAACAAACAAATCTTTCCTCTTTGTAACATTACTATAGATTTTGTATACACATACATCAGTTGCAATCTCCACAAAAACAATATTAATGAAACGTTTGAATTTCGAACGCCACCGCAGCCCGGTAACGAAAGAGCTTGCGAGGTTTCATTCGCGCAGAAATGTTTTCTCAGCGGCCAGAACGATTCTATTTGCTCCGTGACGACAGCACGCCAGCGAATTGATACGCTTTGATAAAGAAAATGATTTAGCCTCTATTCGAGAATGCATTGCCGCAACCTCTTTTATTTTTACTGCTCAAATTTTTGAATAATGAAAGATCTAATAGCTTTTTTTAAATAATAGATATTATATTTATAAACCTGTAATAAATGAATAGGCACTCGCTTCCGTTATCTAAGACAGTGGACGGAGACCACAGACCTCCATTTAAAAATATTGGATTTTTTTTCGGAAGATGCAAATTAATAAACATTAAATAAATATATTTGCTATGCTTCTAGCGACCCTCCCCGATTTCACACGGGTAGCAATTATCCATAACCACTAGTGACGTGTGACGATAGCCTAGATGACAAAAGATGTTGAAGTATTGTCTTTGCCTGTGCCAAATATTGCGGTCATAAATTCTGTCTCTTAAGTTAGACCAAATTACACACAGCATACATTTCATTAAGAACATAAGAGTTTTCTATATTAAGACGAAGCACATAAGATGAAGATGGAAAATCTAGAGATGTGACTTATGACTTTTAACTATATTTTAATTACTTCAACTATCTTATGCTACGACGTGGACTATGTGACCTTGAGACATGTTTCATTTTCGCACGAACGTAGGTGCTTCGGGCCCTTTGTCGCGACAAAACATCCGTAACAAGCGCATTTGTATTCCGATCTCGTGTTTTTCCTGCGTGCGATTTGAAATGCGAGAGAGTTCGAGACAACAAATTTCAACTAAAAAATCAGAACAAGTCACACGATAATCGAAAACCGGCTTAGACAATACCACAAAAAAGTAAGATAAGAATTAAAAAATGATAATTGGTAAGTTCATGGAAAAACATTTAACCTGATCATTTAGAAGCACATACCCAAGTTTATTGAATAAGAACGAAAAATAATGCGCCGTCCCACACATTACATTGTTATACTGAAACTTCGCATAAGTGCAGACGCAAAAACTAGTCTTGGCTAGACATTTGTAGCATTATTAGTAAAAAACATGAACATGTATATTTCTGTAAGGTATGACACGACATGTTTATTATATACTGTAAAAGAAGAGTATGAACAATCAATATAACCGTGAATATAAATATTTTTTTAATGAAACTAGTTTATAATCTTGTTAACAAAAAGTATTGGAAAGTAACAAGTCTCTAAGAATATAATGGTATACAATATCTAGCTATGCTATCTATTATGCAAATACTTAATACATTATTTAAACAACGTAAGGTTTTCGTATAACTTGAAGCAGTTGTATAAAAACAATGTTTTAGAGAAATCAAATGATCCATCTACCGAGTATCGGTGGATGATATGGAGAATTGATTTTGAATTTTATTACATTTTATTTATAGAAGTGATAGAACACCGTGCGTTTAAGCGCCAATAGCTTGATGGTTCTAAGTCCTACGGACTGCGAGACATGAGGTCGTGGGATCGAATCCGCCATTCAACTATTTTCCCACCTAGCACAAGGAAAAGCTTAGTTGAAATAGTTGAAACAAATGTTAGTAAATTGTTTCCAAAATCTACTGATATTTTAATAAAAAATAATAGTTTTAATAATAATAGTGAAACCATGCGCAGCATTTTATTAAAACAAGCAACGCTTTGAACCGTTTGAATAGTGAAATAAGATTGAAAAAGTAAACTTTTTATTAAGCTTCCTAGTTCCGTTAAGTACAAGCAAGGCTAGATTGTCTTGTTACTTACAAGTGATAAGCAGACATGGTAACTTACTCGTTTATTTAAAGGTCATCCGCGAATAAAATCTATTTTGAAAGAAAACTGTCTTCAAGTGCTGATGCAAATATGCCAGTGTCCAGGATTGAATAGAACTTTAGGCAAAAAAAATAACCGAAGAGGTTAACTCGGCGGACATCATCATATCTTACTGTGATAAGCGCGATGGTTAAGTTTGTACTTTATTTTGTATTTGGATTATTGAGTATCAATGTGACCTACCTTTCTACTTGACTTGTATCCATGCTAATCTTGTATATTTAATATTTTAAAATCCCTTTGTTCAAAGTAGCAATTCTTCTACAGTTATTTACCGATCGTTTTGATACTTTTACACAGCATTGTATTTATATAAGCTTGTGTTTTCAAGTATTTATCCGGAAAATAAACTATTTCAGAGGGATAGAAAAGTACCAGTAAAACCTTCATTTACAATATTGGTAGTGATAGTAATGTTTTGACTGTAACAACATTTTGATACATGTTACCTATATGAATATATAAGTAAATAAAATAGAAACGAATGCTTGCTAAGAAGCAACTTAGTGTATATTATATGCGTGTAAAAGAGCGCTTGTAGAGAGCGTTTTTTTCACCGGACGGCGAACGTTTCATTGAAGAAATCCCAAAAAAGGAAATCCTATATGGGTCACCGGACCATTGTCCGGTGCATGTACAAAGATTAATTATACATATATAAACACCACCGCAAACGTTTTCAAGCGCTCTGACTCTGCCACTGCAACTATTTTGATGAACTTCAGATATAAGAAGTTGAAGAAGATTGAACATAGAAAGGACAAGCTTATGTAAGCTACAGTTGCGCCATCTAAGGATGATATAGTCCTTTAACTCCGTTGGAGTTTATGTTGACCAAAATATAAGGTGGTGTACCATTAGCTACCTAAACAATAATAACACATCGCGTTAAAGTTAAAAAAAAATTAACCTTAATGATAATTCTTTTAAAATCCGCTAGAGGATGGTGATAAAAGAGTAATAAGTAAACATCATCAATCATGAATCCTTAGTTTGGATTCAGAACACATAGTTGGTTATAGACATTATTTATTTGCGAATCTGATATAAAAGGGAAAGTCGTTGATTGCGCTGTGATTCGTTAGACCGTAAGTCCGAAACCCAGTAATTAACCTTGTCATGTTGCTTAGTGATATACAATTTACAGACTTTATATTACTGACTAGTGCCCGTAGCTTCATCGTCAAATAATGACTTCGAGTAGCCTAGTTGTAGTTGTTTTTATAAAATAACGAACCAATAATTTATCTTAAAGATTGGATATTACGCCAATGGGGACTTTACGTAAATAGTTATAACATCTTAAATTAATAAGATACAATATCGTAAATTATCTTAGATTATGCGTGTCTTGGTATGTATTAAGTACAACACAAATTTCAAAATTAAATTATTAGATTTGAAACCAATCACAATTTAAGAATCAAACTATCACATCAGCCGTCTAAGTTACTCGAAGTAGCACGTCCTCACCTAGTCCTATGAAGACCCAGAATACTAATAAGAAGTTTATCGCGGGCCTTTAAGTATGGAACCGTCAAAAAAGAACCCTGAAGAGTGACGGTAGTCTCAACAATGTGGTAACAAATCATAGTATTATCGCGCGGTTGTCGATGCTAGCAAATTTCATATAACCCTGAGGCAAATTATTGAATAACGAATTAAGGGGCTGCGGTTACGTTCCAAATGGAAATCCCTTGACCCATCGACAATGGCACTACCGCGGGGTTTTAGCGCAACCTCAATCCGCAACCCTTCTAACCCCTATCTAGAAGGGCGTTTTCCCCCATAAAGATTCTGCAAAGGTTATGCTAGGGGTTCGCTGTACTCTAGATGGAAATATGATGCAAATACATATGACTGTTTAGTTCGTTGGTATAATTCTGCAATTATAAAAACCTTAAAACAAAAACAAAAAACATCTTTAACAGCAACGGTAATGGAGTCGGATATATAAATAGTAAGGCGAATCCACTTTTAATCAGAGATCATTTCTAGTTGGAGTTGAATATGGCAGAAGTCAGTTTTACCCTTAATGTTATATGCCTAAGCGGTTATCATTATATCAATATAATTTAAACCGATCGAAGTCGAAATTAAGTGTGAGTTCACATTCACACGAGTTAAAGTGAAACTGGTTAATTTGTAAGAGAATAAGATGCATACACTATGGAGGTGGAAAACAGAAAGAGAGAGAAAGAGCGATTGATCGACTTTTATTGATTGAAGTAGGAAAGAATGAAAGAGAAAGAAATAAATTGAAGCACTAGTTAGCAGCAACATTTTAGTAAATATAGAAATAGTTTGCTTCAACAAAACTTATGAATTTAAAACCTTTTTTTACCTTTTTTAAACTGTGTGATACAAGAGACATTCCAAAATAAATTAGATACTGAAAAGAGTTTATACTTTAATTCTACGTTTTTTTCGAAATATGCACCGTGAACACGTATACTTTTCCATCCGTCTAAACCACTTGGAAAACACTAACGACCTCTCTTCTTTAGACACCTCAGAAATTTCATAGTTATAAGCAGCCAGAGCATCTTCTTTGTTCTCAAATCGCTTTCCTTTTAATTTTTCTTAAATTTTTGGAAAAAGGTAACAATCACAGGTTGTGTGTGTACAGAATCGTGACTTTTTGAACTGAAATAGTCAAGTGTTCGGGCAGAAGTGGGCGAGGCAGGGTTGCCATAGCAAGCTGACAATACTCTTGGGACACAAACTGTCGCCTACCTTCTGAATTTTCTGAATCCTTTGATCTTCTAGCATCACCGTAGAAATATTTACCATCTTGCAGTAAAATAGGGCCATCACTTGTTTCTGTGATTTGTGCTAGACGATATTATGTTGGAGTTTATTTATCATAAATTTGCTCTAATCCAGACTACGATCTTTCACCAAATCTTTGTGTTAATCTCGAACAACTCTTATAGAGGGAAAGTTGATCATGAATGATGGTATGGCAGCCGTACTGTCTTCGCCTCCTTCTCTCCTTTCCTCCTTTAAATTCAGCAAACCAATTAACAGTTACACGTGACCACGCAGACGTTCTTGAGACTTAAACCTTTTTTAAGTCATAATAAATCACAACATGAAAATCACGTCGAGTGAACTCCCGAACTCCATTGTCGCGGAAAATTCCCGTCATATCAATTGAACGAGAAAAAAATATTACTAAGATTTTAATTAGGCGATAAATTAAAAATTTGTGAGACAAAATTAATTAGCCATTATACATCGAAACCAGTTTAATGTATTGAAGTTACTTAGAAACTAATGGTTCTGCTTACGCTCTGGACAACAATAACACACCAGTAAAATTCTACTTTTATCGTATCACAAGCCACAAGATGAGAAATTATAAACAAATCGCTACGATCGCGATAATCCACGTAAGATTGTTTAGACAAATGGACTTTGTTTACTTCTTCCTTCATCTCAAACCTATATTCCAACGTACAGATAAGGTATATACGTACCTACGTACTAATTCTATCATAGGGCATGAATTTAATTCAGTGGTGACATACACGATGGTCCTATCCATCCATTATCTATACATATAATAAAGAAGTTACTTATCGGTGTCTGTACATGGATGATATTTGAGAAAAACTATTATTGGGTGCCTTCATAAACATAATAAAACCCAAAATAATGATTATTACAATGTTTGTCTGTGACGTTAGCATTTAATACAGCCACAAACATTGTTGCACTCTTTTCACAAGAAAAAAAGCATCCATATCTTTTATCGGATGCTTTGTCAATACAATGAAAATAACTACCGGATCGATGCTTGCAGATGTCATTTGCTACAGTATCTGGAGAACAGTACGTTGAAATGAAGATAATTAATATATATAATATGTTTAAATCGTATTGCTTTCTAAGTTCTACGTAATAGTTTTTAAATCCGATAATAGCGATGCTTGTCATATGTTTGCCACGATAGATACGGACAGTAGCATATCGAGGATACTGTCATTTTATTATACAATCATTACTGATAACAAAACTTCAAGATTAACGTACGTACAGGCTTCTTATGTCTACATATATACACTGCACATATTTTATTTGTTTATGTAAAGGCATTAGCCCGGTAATCTTATTACCTTGTCTTTATCAGTTTTCCTCTGTATCACAAAAGGTTGTAACTGAATGTACACTTCCGTCTGGTTGACATTTGAACTCACCATCTGCTAGATATAAGCGGTTAAATTAATTATAACATTAGAGATGATATTTCTGCAACTAGAATGCATAAGTTATACAATTTTTGATAGCGGGTCACTGTGTATTTTTAATATACGTAAATAAAGACAAAGATGTTCTCTGAAAGATTTCAATTCAATTTATCAGAAGAAGTTAAGAATGAGCGGCAAGCGCAAGTGGGAATTAGAAGATGTGCGAAAGCAATCTGCAAAACACTGGCGTATAAACTTGTGCGATACAAGGTTTCTCTTTATCTTTCTCTCTGAAAAAAACTGAGATGACAATATGTTTCGTGTTAATTCCACAATTCGCCCTTGACTCCTAAAGACTATGGGAAGACAAGTCATCACATAAAGACAACGAACGTTTGGAAAGGAGTTCTGTTCGCTATATCTTTTTTTGTGTTTATGTCGTGGCCTTATCTTAGAATTGATCATTTCATGATGTGGCCGGCCATTACATGAAATAGTTGTATTTGATCGTAAAAAAAAAAACTAATAATCACGTAGTCAAAGTCCTCCAAGGAAATATCTCGCTTTTTCGAGGCATTATTCAAAAACGACGCGGTGCGTCAAGCGCTTTTCACGCCATATTAATAAACACAGACATGGACCAATTATTATTATTTTTTAACTATGTGTTTGCAAAATATTGTTTAACGCCATATTTATGAATTACTACGTGAAAACTAGAGGGGGAGGGGGACTCGTAGACTGGTGGTCACCGAGCTTGGGAAGGAAGGTAAAAAGTTGTAAGAAATGGAACTTACCCATTTTATTGTACCTTATCCAAGCTGATTTAGTCCAATAAGATTGCAACTTTTGAATTCTCGCGTAAAACATAGTAAAGCAACATTTGACCCAATGACCCAAGGGTCCGAGATGCGATTTTGTGGCGCCTTCGCCAGATGTGGTCGCACCCTAAGATTACTTTATAGTAGAGTCCATATAAGACTAAATGAGCCTGGTAAAAATTGGGTTA
>JWHW01038195.1:515219-547401 GCA_000931545.1 Papilio glaucus | reverse complement strand
TTTTTCGAGGCATTATTCAAATTTATGTTAATAAAGACAGATATGGACCAATTATTATTATTTTTTAACTATCTGTTTGCAAAATATTGTTTAACGCCATATTTATGAAAACTAGAGGGGGAGGGGGTTCTTGTAGACTGGTGGTCACCGAGCTTGGGAAGGAAGGTAAAAAGTTGTAAGAAATGGACGTGACCCATTTCATTGTACCTTCCCCAAGCTGATTTAGTCCAATAAGATTCCAACTTTTGAACTCACGTAAAACATAGTAAAGCAACATTTGACCCAATGACCCAAGGATCCGAGATGCGATTTTGTGGCGCCTTCGCCAGATGTGGACGCACCCTAAGATTACTTTATAGTAGAGTCCATATAAGACTAAATAAGCCTGGTAAAAAGTGGGCTACCAGTTGTCTTCAATTAACATTTCATCAAATTAGAGACTAAAACATGCTAATCATCAACAAAGACTTTCATTAGATACATATATATTTTAATCCTGTCCATTAGGTTCAATTACATGTTTATATTTTAAACTAGTACGTTTTTGCTTACGTGCACTCTTTAAGTACTAGAAATATTCTTTACAAATGCTAGTCATAATTTGCGATAATCGGTTTATTCGTTTTATATGCTTTAAGATTGCTTGGAAGATTGCCAAGTATTTTTAAATCAAAATAAAAAACAGGCCATTACTTTGAGTGTCAATGCTCTACTTAAAGCCCATAGATATTTTTCAAAAACGGTTAGTCCTTTGTTCGCTAACAATAAACATAAAATAGAATCGTGCCAACCAAACATTTGCAGCAAACTCGACTACCTCACCCATATGGTCATCGAGTTCATCACAGTTGATGACATCACATCAGAGTTAGTATTGTAAGTAGCTAGTTCGGCACACCTAAGTGACGTGGGCTTGGCTCTAAATTTTCGATTGTCCAATGTTTGTCGTTCTTGGTCATAGACTAGCCGCACACACAATAATATTGTCAATAAAGGGCATATTGTCAATAATATTGTGTATTCCGGTATTGTTCAATACTATTGCGGATTTCCAGAAATTCTGATTTTGTCACGGCAATATTGGGGGAGGGAGAGATATTGTCAATAATATTATTGTGTGCGGGCGCGTGGAATATTTTAGTTGAGGAAGCGATTACAAGGCAGGCGGATGTTCGTGTTTTTTTTTTTAAATATGGAGAACGAAAGCAGTGTCCATATAGAAAATAGTTTTGATAATACTACTTCCACACAAAACCAATATTTGTCAGTATTTACTAAAGCATGGGTAACGTGTCCAGAATTATGGAATACATCCAGCGAAGCATATCGTGATATATTTAAGACATATAATGTGCTTGATAAGTTGCTCGACATTTATAAAACAATCAAACCAAATGGCACCAGATGAGATGTAAAGAAAAAATTTAATTCTCAACGAAATAATTTTTGCAAGGAATTAAAGAAGATACAAAAATCGAAATCATCCGGAAATTAATGTAATACTCAATGCCACGACTTTTTTCTTTCTATCCGTTACATAAAACGTACGCACACGAATCTACTAAATCTATCTATCTAGTCAAAATATTGACAATAATATTGCGTAGTGTGCCGCACCATATATTGAAGAACAATTTTGACAATCTAGGATTCCCAACGTTATTGTGTGTGCGGCTAGCCATATGATACCACAGTCAAGGTCAAGGACACCTCACAATGCATTACAGTTGCTTGCTAATAATAAAGCAGTAAGATGACCTGCGAACAAAAAGATGCCCAGAAAGAGCATCACGATCGGTGCCGGCTAGCCGATACCGATAGATCACGAGTTTAATTTTTCACGGACGAATTACGTTTTGCTTTTATAAACTCTTTGCCTATTATTTAAGTTAGACAAAAAAGGGACAGTAAATTTGCCACATTGAGACGATATGAATAGCTGATCTAGATACGTCACAGCACGACTTAGAAGTCTTGTAGCATTGTGCACAGTAACAAAGCTACAGATAATATCTTTTCAGCTTTAAAGTGTAAACGCGTCCCCCTTCTCTTTTTTATTCAAAGACATGTACAGCTAGCCTTGTTACATTTAAATTTGTAAAAAAAGGTTCCGAGTGTGCCTAATTTCTATTGAGAAAAATGACTGCGGCATCAACAAAAAACTTGTGCAAGATGATCATTAGACCGATTTTCTATTCATTTTCATTGAGACTTATTTGTTTATTTTACGAACTTAAATTAACGTAAAGGAGAATATAATACACACAGTTTTTTTAATTTGTTGGTGAGTTTAGAGACACCATTAAGTTTGCTCACCAACAAAGTAAAAACCCAAATTGGACTATGAAGAATACGCAATATATATTATAGTTTACCGATAATGCCATACTAGAGTCAGTTTGCCAGAAAGTAAACTCGTGCGAATTGTTGACGTCCTAATTCAGATACTTGGTGTGTTGTCGGTTTTTTTTTAATTTGTCTGTCACATCTAGTATGTAAATTCAACGTAACAACAAGAGTGATACACCACTTTAATGATGTACATACAGATGATGGTTTACAGCACCAGCGTATACTTCCTAAAACAGAAAACTTGTCGGTTCTTTAATAAACGAACGGTTATAGCATCCGTCGCACACAGGAAGCGAGAGTGGTGTGCCGGTCCTGACACACCACTCTCGCTTTTTTCTTCATTCATCTATCTACACATACATGCTCGTCGGTTACGGTTACAGTTAAATTATTCTAGTTATTGATTATTTGAATTAAACAATGTAATTTCACCCAAAAAGTGAGCGTCCTGTTTGGCTTAAACACGACTAACAACTTTTCCAGTTTCATCGAAATATTCCTTGCATAATGACCTCCTCTATTTTGAAGTTGGTAAAAAAAACGAAAGAGCACTAAAACGTCCCTAGAAGTAATAGTAGAAAATGTGTTATTAATGGAGGTGACTTATTCTGAAAACCACTAAAAAAAGTAAGAGATTTAATATAAAACCTCCTAGTTATAATATTCACACACTCAGAAACAAAATTAAACACAACGAGACTAAATTGTCGTGGCCTATGTTTATTGGTGTATTGTTTTTCTAAAAATTACAATTTATACTCCGATCAAGCTTATTCAACATACTGCTGAACTTGGCTGGAACAGAAAATCTACAAGCTAATATGAAATGTAGATTTAAATGTCATGCTGTCGGGAAGGATTGTAAGGAAGCAGGTACCTTCGGAAAAAATACAATATTACGATATTTAAGGGAATCAAGCAAGCTGATGTTGGAGGTATACTTGAGATACATGTATTAATTTATGTAATGTACACATGTACTCCCTATATCGATAATATATTTTCAGTTCCGCTTTTTTTCTTAGTCTTATAAATACATGATTTGCTATAATATCGGTAAAGACCAAAGTAGTGATTAGTTCTGTAATCCGAAGTATACCGGATACCGGGACCATGCAAGCACATCGTTTTTCGCACATATTAGAGCAATGCGACATGCATATGCAGTCATATAAATCTGTCTTATAAGTTATGTAAAACATACTCCTTTGGGCACTACTGCATTTTATCGAAATCACTTAGCAGGCATGATAATATTACTATATAATGTGATTATCAAGTAATGTGATTAGAAGATAAATTTTCTGCAGATTCAGATATATTTATTTATCGTTTTATTTAACACTTGTCAATGCTCGGCAACGTATTAACAGTGGAAAAAATAATTGCATACATACTTGCACTGCTTCCTATACGAGATGCCGGTACAGATGGCGCATTCAGGATCAGTGCTGCCGCTCTTCTTCAATAGGTAGAACTTATCAAAAACAAGAGGGTTCTTATGGATGCGGCCGGCTGTTTATAAACATTAGCAAGAGCGAGCCGGATGTGATCAATACTGCGACAAACTAAGCTGCCGATATTATGGCTTAAACCTGTGCACACCTGGCGCAGGGACAATGGATAATCTAGGAACACAGAGCAGTAGATCACGATACGCGTCAGATATTTATACGCCGCAAAGCGTCCCCTATATACGTACTGAACGACCGGCTAACATGGGCCGTATGCGCGGTGCGCAATTCGATGTGAATCGTGAGCCAAGGTGGCCGCCGAGGAATACGATACAATAATAAGAGACAAAACATCCATACGTTAAAATGAGCTAGCACTAGCTACACAACGGGTAACTGTGCCAACATAACAGTAATAACAAACTAAAACTCTTACCATATTAATGACGCAAAATTATCAAGCTGGAGTTGACAAAAATAATTATTTATAAATTGTATTGATATTGGTAATTTAAAAAATATTGCTAATTTAAAATTTTAAAAGGTACATATAATCTTTCTAAGATTATTTTGATCAAATTTTAGGCCCTCTCACCCGATGGACCCATTAAAGGAAATTGAAACCAAAATTCAGCAGTCTCAAAGTTATAAATTTGTAATAAAATATTTTTTTGCTTTAGAGTACAATGACGATGAATGGGCGCTGCGACAAAAAAATCAAAGAATATGCAGGAACGACGTAGACTATTGAGGAAGGAGTTCGATGCGATCTTTTCTTGAAGGGATTCAACAGAAGGACCAAAAATAATGTTATCCCAAGAACTATTCAAGCCCTTACAATTATAATATTAAGATTGCATTTCTGACGAAAAGTTGTGTGTATGAAATGAGACGTTGAAATATGGGATAATGTAATTTTATAAATTATTGAATCTTAAAACAAAATTACACCAGAGAGTTGAAGCCCGATGAGGATCTTATGGCCACTAATGGCACTCGTCCAGAATAGGAATTAACGCCGCCATCTTAAAAACGTGATTGTCTTGACATTGACAGTTCAAGCGACCTACTACGACTTATTTGCTAATTTTAGAATCACTACTTTAAAAAAAAACGAAATATGTATACAAATATGTATTCTTCAAGTGAATCAGCGATAAAGAAAGGTTGACCAAAGAATCTTCCATTACAATAACAACACCTAGAAAGCACAGAAAAACACTTGAATCACCCCTAAAGCAGTAAATATGTAGTAATTAAAATGATAAGTAATTGTTTCAGATACTCAAAAATTACACTGTAAGCTTACATTTTGTGTATTTTGTATTCAACATTTTGTTCACGGGTAGCCCATAAAACACATAGGCATAACCTAGCCTTTTAATTAAACGGACAATATGGTTTATTGGGATGTAGTTAATTATATAATACAAAAAAGAAGCAGATATGTTATTTACGGCTGTAAAGTAAGACTCGAAAACTTCCTAATTGGGACGTATTTTGTATAGTTCACATAACACATTGCAACTAGTATAAAATGATAACTCTAACTATCCTCTTTTTTTCTTATTATTTTAATTACGTTACCTATCCCTCTCATACCATTCGACATTTGTTGAGAAAGTTATGATCAGTTAGAGTTATGAACATAGGTTATGAATGATGAAATGTGTGCACCTGAATGTTAATGTCACTGTCTTCGGAACACTTTCAAGCGGTGATTTTGTAAGGTAGAGCGTAATCGTATAAAGTTTAACATACAATATCGTTGAATAAGTATGTTTTAACTATGATGTTTTATACTATCGATATCAATGATATAATACAATAGATATGCCATTAGCGGTCGAAATGTGGACTCGAAAAGTGTCCCTATTAGGACGTTTCTTCTATAGCTTACGTCATGTGTTTACATTAATGCTTAAGTGACAAACACTAGCTGACTCTTTTTTCTAATTTTGTATGAGTAAAAAGATTCACTTATCATTGATCGACATGTTATTCAAAATCACCGGTCGAAAGTGTCCCAAAGACAGTGACCAGCGTACGTCAGTGTGTAAAAAGGATAGCGTAATAAAATAGTATGACTTATAAACAATGATATTTTATATTTTTTATTGAACATTAATAGTATGTTGAATTTTAACAAAAATGGAAAGAAAGAATAATAATTATTGCTGCTATTATTATATCTGTGCGCCTGAAACCAAGGATTTTTTTATTATCTTTGGTTGGCTATTTACTCTTTGGTATTTGGACGTTAAAAGTGAAATTAAAATCAATTTATATTAGCGTTACATTTTGTTTGCATTTCATTTTGTTTTGTTTTGTTTTTGCAATAATTGCAAAATGCAAACACTACTCTTGTATACTGGAAACTCAATGATTGATCGACCTGAAGTTGAAAAGGTCTTAAGGCCACGTTTGTTGCACGAATGAAAAAGAGTGAACGTACAGCACGGCAATGGTTTTTAAATTTTCGATTGAAAATGAACCACAGGGACAAGTAGGGACGTCTTAAGAGCCCGAAAAGTTGAATCTGAAAAGACGTGTCAATTAGGTTGGAGCAAGGCTTACCATACATTTTGAATCCATATGCGAATGGAAAGTCTAAGGTGAGGATCCAAGTCCATAAAAATGATCTTATTCTTTCGTAGTTACAAAGACTACGGTACTGAAACTTTGATATCACCAAAGATTTTGATCCACCGTATTCTGCAGATGTCATCCTAACTGATAACCATTTCGATATAAAAATTACACACAGTGTACTAAAGTTAAAAAAAATCGTAACTTCCCGCCTCAGAATTGTGAAGCGCGCCCACCATGTTTCTGAACTTCGAACAAATTTTTGCAAGAAAATGTTTCATTTGAAATACATTTTTACCCTAATATGAGTAATAGTAATTAGCTGTGTCAAAATAGCAACACGTTGCTAATTGTTTTAAAATATATTTTGACATATTAATTTTTTTCCACCTTACCTTAGGTTTCCACTGGTGTAAAATCATATCACAATATAAGCATTCTCTCTGAAAAATCTGAGATGACAATATGCTATATGTAAATGTTTTCGACAGTGTAAAGCCATGGTCGTAACAAACCAAACTTTCAGTCTCAAATTGTATTAAACTTACATGATGTATTATAACTATGGGTTTCCACTGACATAAACTTGTCGCAATACAAGGTTTCTCTGTGTGTGTACTTTCGGCAGTGTAATCCCATGGTTAACATATGCCAGTTAATATTGTACTTAATTCAGTTCCTTTATTTATTCCAGGCTGTCAGAATGTGATAAAGAGTGATTCCATTTATCAAGTGTCTGTCAAAAGGACATTGATTTCATACATAAAACTCAACTCTGACTATTGTCAGACTGCTGGTATGCTACGCCTCGCTTTGGAAGGCCCATAAGAAGAGAGAAAGAAAATGTACAACTACTAGTAAATTTAACTTGAAGTAAATGTACAAAATTCTTGCAAATTCTAGGAAATAAAATGTGATGGTAAATAATAAATCTATTGAACATGAGAGTTTTAAAAAATTCTGTGAATTAGTTACAATAGATTACACTGGACAAGAAATAAAGAGAACAGTAACACTGGGTACATTGGTCCATAGAGAACATAAAAAATCTATAAGAGCCAATATTGTTAAAATAGTATTTTCAAAACCTAATGAAAATCATGAATATAGCTTTGACCAAAATAAGTATGTGTGTTGGAAGATGTCAGTGTCAATTGTCAAGAAGAAATAAGGGAAAAAATTGGGTATATTCAACTATAAATAAAGAAATTATTCATTGGTAATAAGCTGTAATAAAATATTGTTCAAGACCACCATCCATCTCCAACTAAATTTCATTAAGTGGTTGAACTTAACAACCAATAAAGTGACTAAGGAATGTATGATGATTGTGCGGCGGAAAATAAAATGAGAGCATGTCAAGGTAATGATATTATTCTTTCTAAAAGAATGAATATATATCTATGAAAGATAAAATGTAAATCAAATGAAGGAATGATCATGTTAACCTATGTTGATCTGAAAAGAATAGTGTATGGAATATGTATAATAGGTTATAAATGTGCAGCGGTAAATAAAAAAAGAGCATGTAAATGTGATATTATTTCTTCTAAAAGAATGAAAAGTGTATGAATGATTTTAGCTGAAAGCTATTAATAAGATTGAGTAATAATAATAATGTTTAGAACAAATAAACTACCAAATACTTGTTAAAGCCGTTCCTACATATGAGACCAGTTTTGTGAGACCCACGGATGAAGGGAAATTGAAGGAAATAGATGTGTACAATAAAATAAAGCACTTTAATTCGTGAAGGCTGTCACAGAAATGTGATTAAAAGGAAGACTAGAAAAGCCAACACATTTTAAATGTTTTTAATGCAATTAGAGAATTGTGGTGTGAATGCTACTGTTAATCCTTTTTTTAGTTAGCATTTAACATTTTATATAATTTCAAATGTTAGTTAAAAAGAAGTTCACTTGAATTGGGTTAACAAAAGCACTATTAATCAGTTTATGGATATTCCCATAGATACAGGTAATAATATTTTTGTTTCATTATCAAAATTAATATTTTAACAATAAATTTGTTTTATGCAATTCCTCCTTCCAAATTTTAAAATTAGCAACAAACATAAATAATTACTTAATCTTTAGGGGCGTCAGCTCCACTAAATTTTGGTCACAGCTAGAAAATATGCAAGTTTTATTTTTCTAAGACATTAGATGTGCCAGAGACCTACTTTAAGTTTTTTCCCCTTTCCATCCTTATAAGGAAAGAATGGAAGGAGGAATCATTAGTGGGGATGAATCTGGAAAGGAAATATCTTTTTTCTCCTCTCTATTAAAGGTAGGCTGCATCTGCAATTCGTAAGCTTCTTGGGGTGGGGTGTCCAAAAGTTAGTAGTCACTTTATATCATACGTCACATATATTAGGTGAACCGCTAGCTTCTTTTGTCATCTTCTATAAAAAAGTCAGTTTCGTTACAAAAAAAATTTATACTACAATAATAGAGCCCAAAAAGATTGATATGCTGAGGATTAAAGGAAACATGGCTTGCAAGATAAACATTACTTTATTATTGAATTAACAACCCCACTTGAAGTTTTTAATAACAAACAATTAGGACAAGTCTGCCATATACCAAAACGATTGCGACATAACTGAATCTATAATTAACACTGCCTAGCCCGCTACGTTTGTATCGACGCCATTTTCGAAATAATTATTACATTGGTTAACATTTATTTATGATTGTTGGCTGTTTAACAATACTGTGTCTTGTGTTATTTATTATCATTGTGATTATGTAAAAATAGCACTTAGTAAATATATTACAATTATGCAGGTCATCATCTTTAATTTTAAATAAGATAAGTACCTTCTGACAAAAGCAATGTAGAGATTTAAAAAAAGATAAAGATTAAGCATTATGAAAACATGTTTAGATTTTATGTTGTTCAGTGAGTGTTCACTTCCGGTATACATATGATCAGTATTCAATTACTGTACACAACCGATAAATAAGTACATATAAAAAAAGATAAAAGTGTCTTTCGGCAGATGATCTAACACTTAGCATTCAACTGTAACCTTAATAACTATGACGTCGTCTGTGCAAATATAGTATGTATGCAGATAAAGAAAATCCAAGCTTGGGCAGCGCGTGTAAAATAAAGTAATTTCTCTACATACAAAATAAATAAAAAAATTTCGTCGACTTGTCCGAGTTTTGAAATCGAAATGGCACAAACAATTGTAAGCGACAGAGAAACTGCAAATAAGCTGTACAACATACGATTAATAAAAAACTGCACGGGCGTAAGATGAAAAACAGCGTAGATAAAATCAGTAAAGGGTACAATAATGCTGATTCAGTACACTTTCAATTGATTCTTGTCGTCAAAGCCGGCAGAATGGCCTGCGTTTCGAACGATGAACGAGTTGCCATCAAAATGCATACGCCGTTCGCCGCGACTGTAAATAATAAATAAGAACATCAATTAAAATACATTCAACTTTATTGGATACTCATCCTCTACCCCTGCTCTGTTCACCCTTTAGGTGAGGTCGGCACAGCAGGTTTTCATTTTCTATTTATCAATGGCACCGGAAATCGGAGCAGACTAGAAGCGATACATCGTCTAACATAACGGTGCTGTACGTTGAGTTTAATTTGGAGGTACATTGATTTCACGGATTTATGAAGAGTGGTACAAAACTACAACAGCAAATATTAATGAACATGTTTTAGAATAATTCCTGAATCATGCTTGCTCCCCAACACTTCAGCTCCTCGCATCACTATTTCAAATTGATTCTTGCTAAACTATGGGATGGACCAGCAGTAAGATTAATCTTCCGTCCTTAATGTAATAGAGGCAAGCTTAGAGGTAAAATTAAGGTTTCATTTGACTAAATTATACGGCTTTTATAACTTCTTTGTGGAATGTTTAGCTCTTGCTTGATAAACATCGCTCTCCACGATTCAAAGATACTCAAAATGTGTCTGGAGATACATCAGATTTACCCAGTTTTATAATTTAAAAATTGGGAGTCATCGTAGCAATAAAATAGTTTAAAAGACTATATATAAAAGAAGAAACTGACTGATACATCAACACTCAGCCCAAACCTAGACCTAGACTTTAAAAATTTGCACAGAGATTTTTGTTATTACGTGGACGAGCACTAAGAAAGCATTAAGGTTTTTTCTAAATATAGCCCCTAACAGTCTAAAGCCTTTCTTTAATCACCATCAAATAAATCTGCCCTCTCATATCTTACCGTACAAATAAATGCTGAGTCTGACCAAGGGACGCCGTGCAATGTACGAACGGGCTGGTGATAGATGCAGATCCATTACTTGGACTGGTGCGTAACTGGTACTTGTGACTACAGCGGTGGATACTGATGAAGCAAATAAATAGGTATGTAAGTATATATAGGGTTTTAACCTCAAATTCGAACTGTCACAAATCCGAAAATGTGTTTCAGTTAAGTTTACTATAAAATAAGGAATCGAAATACGTTATATAATAATAATTACTACTATCCTATTATAAAATGTTGCCCTATTTTGTCTGTGTAATAAGAGTAGAAAAAGGTATACGCAGTTAATCAAAATATTAATTTAATAAGAGACCAAATACCCAGAATGAAAGTGACGGAAACATCTTTTATAGAACAAATGATTAATTCTCATAAGTAATGCAAACTCACATTCCAAAATGGGTACTTTTCATGTACCACTTACGCATAGATGTGGCAAAAAAACTTAATATATATAAATATGTCTGAACCACGTAAAATTCATTTAACAAGTATAAAACAAAGAGCAGTCTAGTGATAGTATTTTACCTATACATCAAGCGACGCAAACATGCACGTCCTCGCGCTATAAATCTGATGCGCCGCATTATTGATTGAACCGTTCCCGCCCACGCTTACTACACTCATACATCTATTTGTATACATATATATTCTCGTCTCACCTGCGGGAGACATTTTATTCACTGCGGGGTTGCTATGCTTCATAACATTTTTAAACACTAACTCGTGTTACTTGTGTTCATTCACGTGCTATGTAAACGTGCACATTAGTTGCACAACATGTTAACTTTGCGTCTTTCAATCCAATTGCATATAACAAATCAACTGGCTATTCGCTTCAACCCTTGGCATGACTTTACAAAATAAATCAAGTTTAAAAAAATACGAAGATCAAAAGACACTCGGAAACCTTAGCCTAACTACTGTTAATGGCGAGAAAGATGTATAATAGCATATTCAGACACGGGTTCAATCAGTGTTTACACAACTTGATAATATTATTAAAACATGTCATTATTCCATGTCTAATGAGAGAGTATAGTGCTTAGAACGTAATGCAAGTACAACACGTACCGTACTAGGCCGTCAGCAGTCTGACTGACCCGCACATTATTGATGATCCAGTTGTCAATGCCGTCGTCGGTAAGCCAATACTGCATCGCCTGCAGTAACGACAGAGCCTTGTTCACGTACGACGGCCCGTGACCAGATTCACTGCACAGTTCAATAATCAAACCTTCATATAACCTGGAAAGTATCCTTATTGCCTACCCAAAAATAGAACTGTCGTGCGCCTTGACGCCTTTAAAATTAATCGTTTTTTACCCCCGTGTGCTAGCAAAGCATTACTTAGAAGTAATCCTTGTTTCTATGGATACTTTCAGTACTAATGGTAGAAAATTTTATCATACAATCAAACTATATCCAAGGATAAAGCCTGGACTGGAAGCATTTTTTGAGGAAAAAGGCATACATAACTAGGAATCATCACCAATACTTATGAAAAAGAAAAGGCTTTCGGGCCGTATGCGAATTACTTGTACAAATCGTTTACTCTTATACTGCATGCTAATTTCTTGAAGAGATCGTTGTACAAACTTAGATTTATAAAATGTGACAGTTTCCGTAACGCTTCGTATTTCTCACTAAACTGGAAGGGCGTAGAGACCGTTACTAGAACCGTTACACCCACTTAAACCGATGTTGTCATCACTGTTACCTATAAACATCCGTAACATCAGCCTTTATGTATATAAAAGGACAGGAGAGGCGAGGTACATCTACAAAATGTCGGTAGTCTCGTCGTCGGTAGATCGGCATAAGGACTTTATAACCTCATTTGTTATTTGATTAGGACCATCAATAAATATACTACGGATAAAAACCAAATTAGATTGATTCTAGGGGTATTGAAAAGTTTGTGGACGCACAACGGGATTGAGACTCAAGCTCAATTTTGTCCACATACACGTAACCTCTAGAACCAACAACAGCGAGTTACGTAAGGGTTCAACCTAATTTGGGTTTTAGTATTTAATAGTGCTGGTTCGGGATTCAGCTCGGCAACACACTTGAAATTTATCAATGTACATCTTTATCTATACATATAATGTAACTGATCGCTGTCTGTACATGGAAGATATTTGAGAAAAACTATTATTGGGGGCCTTCATAAGCGCAATAAAACATGAAACAATTATTAGAATTTTTGTCTATCTGTTTGTGTTCTTGTCTGTGCGTTTGTTACCGCTAATCTCAGAAACGGTTTAACCGATTTGCGTGCGGTTTTCACTAACCTATTGTGGTAAGCTTCACTTAACAATTAGTATTTGCTTTATCTCAATCGGCTTGTAAATAAAAAAGTTATATCAATTTAAAGAACCGTGTCCAACATTTATTCGATAAAAATGCTATAAAATAGAGTACTATTATATAGATTATTACTGTTGAGTAATATCATTTCGTTTAAGTAAACTGTCAGGGCGGGTGAAACCGCGGGGTACAGCTATTCTAACATAAAATCTAGGTCCTGATCAAATAACCGATGATAAATTAATTATGCTGGATCTTATGTTACGATTGAGACGACGCTTTCATGGATACTCTATTTGATATCTAACATGAACTAACAAACCGATAAACAAACAAGAGATTTACTTGAAGTCCTGACTTATAACGCGTACAGTGAAAGGTGTCTGTGAGGCACATGAAAGTGCTCTTATGGAAACACTCGGAAGTCACACTTAGTCATGAATGGGCACGTTATTTACTTGTAGAAGACGTTGAGCGTGAAGTCCTGACTCATGTCGAGGAACGTATCGGTGGTTGTGCGAGTCCCGGCCGCGTCCACCAGGTACACCAGCGCACATTGTTCCGCCGTAAATGAAACTCCTTTGTACCACATCTTTGCGTACCTTTGGCGAAAAGAATATCATATATAATAAGTATCATCTCACTACGGTATGTTTTTACGTGCCCAAACCAACGACGGTATATCTTTCTCAATTTTGGTTGTACAAATAATATGTAATATTTATTAATACTGAATATAACATGTAAATTTCGGTTACATAATCATAAGTTGAGTTATAATTGATAACGTCGTAATTACAATTGAGCAAGGTTCGCCGCAGCGGTTTCAGCACGTAGAAAAAATAAACGAAGCGAGATCAATAGTTATTCATAATGTATAAAGTTAGTGGCATTGTCGATTGCGAAAGCCCTAGGCGAATGCATTAGTGTATATTATGGTGGCAAAATGTTGGTGTATATTATGCTACGTGCAAAGCGGGGTGGATTTATAATTCATTTATAAAAATCTTTATGATATACTGACTTATTATTCCCTTGCTGATGATGGGCCTGTATCTCTACTCTCGAACGGTAGTTGTAGACCCGTCCGTTGGGATGTATGAGCGCGGCTGCGGCGCCCGACTGCGACAATGCAAGCACAATGTTGTACTTGGCATTCGTTACCCGCACCGCACCGTCAACCGTCATGTCAACCCTTAAAGACAACACTCGAAATCAAACACCTACGAAATTGGAAACGAAACGACCATTACTCATATTTTCATTTCTCTGTTCTATACCAATATTTTATTAACAACTCACGGTTCTGCAGAACCTTCTTTAAGATCGCAGTTCGCTTAAAATCTTCTACTATCTAATATAGAGACGCTTGTCGATATTGACATACTCGTTCTATGTCTGACACGTGACATATATTTTTAAGGTTATTTGTAGACGACCTCATCGACTGTTCATCTCCCTACACTGTTCCCACTTTATGTGGTTAGTACAACAGGTTTTCATCTTCCAAATCGACTCATTAGTTATTGCAGTCTATATATGTATAAAAATGGACATCCCTATCTCTAAATTTGGCTTTTTAGCCAAAACTATACATCACAGAGCAATTGAGATTGAAGATAAAAGATACGGGGGTTGAAAATGTATTTTCCGATATGTTATTAGTCTAATTTTTATTCTGAACTGATCTAGAGTATTCTCAATTCGTTTCACACACGTTCTAGATTAGAATCTAAACATTTCTCAATATCCCTTATTTTTTTGAATGAATTGAAAATGTTTAGCTTGTATCCAAATGGCATTTATATATTGCCTTAAATACAAATCAATTATTTTATAATTAGGAAAAAAGGTGTTTGTAGTTAGTTATAAATATAAATAATTATATGTATCCATAATCTACTATACGTTAAAAATGAATCAGTGGGTACTTACTTGACTCTGTCTCTAAGTCTCAGGCAGACCGTACCGTGCGGAGTCACGGAGGCGTTATATCGAGCGCCTCCAGCTACATCCGTCACCTATTGAACACATATAGACTAAATAATGATTAGAAATAAAAAGATTATAACACTGCATCTTATCGCATCTGCAATTCTTCTGGTGTCGCAGGTGTCCATGGGCGACGTTGATCACTTCGGGTTTCCAGCAGCTCGTCTGTCCCCCTTCTCATATATAAAAAAACTATCATGAATTCTATCTATTCGTCAATGTGTTTACCGAAAGTTGCATGGAAAAAGCAATGTGCGCAAACATTGTGTATCGCGAAGGTAACTCGGTCACGGTACGTTTGAATTTGAACCGTACTGTCCGCAAAGGGGCATGTAATATTTTTTGTACGACATAGGACCCATATGTAAACGGCGCGTCAACAAAGTAATTACCGCCATAATATTTATTATCTACGATTGACAAGAAGTTCCAAGGATCGTATGGTTGTTAAAAATACTTAGAACCTCCTGAATTTTCTTGAAACGGTTTTGGGTGCTGAAATCTAAGAGCTCTCGCTGTCACATGATAGAAATTTATTAAACAATTAACCTCTAAATCTCTCCATGTGTCAGCATGGTAGATATCGTCGCCAGGGTAGAACGGAGCCTTGCGTTGAAGAGGCGCCCTCCACGGAGGCTGCCATGCGGCCGCGCCCACCAGCTCAGCCTGACCCAGGCCACCTTCTAGAAACTTACTGTAATCTTGAAACGCGGAGAGGTTCGATTCCTCCTAAAAGCAGAGGGGAAAAAGGTTTCAATTGTCTTTAAAAGCATTTAGGTGTTGCTTTTAATAGCTAAGCTATGTTAAAATAAATAAAAGCGTATATGTTTCAATTATCTATAAAAGTATATAAGGCATAATGACTTTAAAAGACATCTCTCATTTCGTGAAAAGGCAAATCAATTTTTTAAATGTCAAATTTAATACATTTACGTCGCTTTATCGGCATGTATTTGTAATAATTGCAATTCCATCTCTCCATTCTTTAGTTTTTGTTGAATATGTATATGTTGGATATGGTCAGCGCAATTATTGTTAACCGTTGGTAAAATGAAATAAACTTTTAAAATGAAAAAAACTTAATTTTCCTTACAACAGTCAGCTCGATTTACTCTCATATTTGTTTTTGACCCGCAAAGAAAATTATATTAGTAGACTTTTTTCACGAATTGCGGTATAACCTAGGGAATTCAAAGCAATACCGCCTTTCAAAATATTAGTATTATTACGTATTATTTTCTAATTTCATCTTGCTGAAATCGCCGTAGGTATTGACACAATAACCAATGATTGGCAAACACTCGATTGACGGTCGTTTTATTTCATCTACTTGAAGACAAGACTTGTACATTGATATAACTAAAGTAAAAGCTAACTAAATAATAATAGATTTAATAAAAAAAGTCTCCAGCACCTGGTTATACGAATGAGCTGTGTAGACACTCCTCGGTCTTACAGGCATGGTCACTTCCTTTCTAAAATCTGTACTAGCCATTGTAACACAAATCAAAGTAAATTTAAAACTATTCTAATCTGAAATAATAAATACATGAACCTCAAATAATATCGTCACTGAAAAATGCTACATAATACACGATACTTCATATGGTTGAATTACTGGGTTGAATAGAAACGAAAAACTAATTTGTCATTTATTTCATTCCACATTTGAATATTACACATACTTATGATATTTATGGCCAGTTATTAATATTTTAATGTCGATCCAATTGAAAGAGACCACGTCTCTGTTCTCTTGTGATATTAAAATAATAAATATGTAACATTTTAAAACATGGGTTTATAGGAAAGGAAAATAAATATCCATTTTAATATATTGGTACCACACAAAAATACCACCAATTCCTTTATACTTAAAAATCCATCAGACAAATTAAATCAATTAAAATCGACTGTAGCTATTGTATATAATACTAGTGGTTGACCGCGGCTTCACACGCATTCTTTTTTGATTTTCTATAATTCTGGAAGTTTTGATGATGAACGGAATTTTTTGTAGATCTTTTTAAGATATACAATTCCGTAGTACATTATTTTGATCCATATCTTAAGGAATAGCCAGCGTTTGCAATGTAGGCACACAGAACTATGTTTTTTACGACATCACATTACAAATCTTTGAAATTCTATGCTTTTCTCTACTATAATTTGTGTAATTGAAGTTACATTTTTATTTGTTAGTAATGGTTATACGACTTCATTATTATAAATCATCATTACAAAACATTAGCTAAAGAACATTAGGTAATGCTTATATAATTTTTTAATTGACGTAATTATAGAATAACTCGTTCTGAGAATAAAATAAAAATAACACAGATAATTAAATCTTATGTATTTATTATATCGTAGGGAAGACGGCGTGTAAACGCGTTACAATTTTAAATATAAAAAAACATAATCATCATCAGCCAAATAGATCCCGAGCACTGGATCAAAGGCCGCCCTCAACACAAGTCCCTCTCTCATGTATCGAACTCCCAAAATTGAGTTATGGCAGCTGCAAGTTTCATTAACTTATATATGTCCTGTACATATTTATGTCCAGAAATGCCGGATACATCGAAAAAATTACAATTTAACCCAACTTATCTATGCCGTATCCAAAGTTGCTTAGTATGGGCGCTAGAGGGCTTCAAGTACAGTGATTTTTTTTTGTCTTGAACAAACTTTAATAGATTTTATTAATTTTTTAACGACGCGTTTGTACCAATAAACTAAATCTAATTGTGGAATAAACTTTGTCTAGAAATTACCATGACACGATCAAAACACGGTCATAAGAAATTTTCCACTCATACTTTGGTAAACGCCTGTACAATACTACCATTTTATTACTTGGATAGCTACTTTTACTTTTAACAATATTTTTGCCCTGATTACTATTTTAATGCTGAAACTGAATTACCAAAATTATTAATCCTACTAATATTATAAATGCGAAAGTTTGTATGTATGGATCATTGTTACTCTTTCACGCAAAAACTACTGATTTTTTATTTTTATTTTATTGAAACTTTATATACATAGGCTATAATTTATAAAAAATATTGTGTGATTCGTCCATAAGGAGGAAAACATTCCGTCATATGTAGCTCGCATTCTGGTGTGAGCTGCAAAAACCGTTAGAGTTACAATTGTATAATGAATAGTTCACCTTAAATAGTCCTACAAAAAAGCTATTATCGCCAAATCACTATTTGACCATCTATAAATTTTAGAAGGGAGCGAACTTTGCCGGGCAGGCTAATGGATTTAATACTTTAGTATGTCCAACTAAACGCATTTGCTACTTCTTAGATGACTTTATAGCTTTAGGCATTAGCGCATTTACTTTTAATAGTTATGCAAAGATAATGAATGGTGAAATTTATTCTTGAAAAAAAAATCTGTTAAGAAACAGTTGGTACCTTTAAGTTTATATAGTCTATACCAAACCAAAAAAAAACACAATTTACAATTATATAGCATACATTTACTACGATATAAAATAAACAATCGTGCTGCTTAAGGTATTTAAACTACTTTGTCTTTTACAGACAATAATTCGAATGAGTATTTTAAAAGTATATTTTTAGAGTGTAAGTGAAGGGCGTTGCGATGCGACGCATTCGAACAAGGAATTACGCATGAAGATCTTTGTTGGTTATCTCTTATTTGCGAATTTTTAATATCCCATATTTTACATTTTTGGTTTGAGATCTCTCTCTTTATTCGTATTTCCTAAGACAGTCAGGACTATTTCAGCCATCTCCATCTCAAAGCTAAGGTCCAAGCTCGTACTTTGTGTGCAATCTCCATCCTTGGTAGCCAAATATCAGGCGTTTATACATGAATCGCGCAAGCAATTCTAGTATGAACGTAAAAGCATAATAAAACTTTGATCTATAGACTTACTCAAAATAAACTTCATCAAGTTTCTTCGAAGTGTTTGGGAGAGAACCCAAAGAAAAATGATCTCAAATACGTTAATCTTTAGTTTCCAACAAGAATTTGTTATCGGCTGCTTAACGTTGTAACTTAATGAACAATGCATAGAACAGAAGAACTAGATGTTTCCTTAGAGACAAATTTGTTTCAACTTTACAATAAAATGAATCATTTCATTGATGTACCGACCGACTCGACCAGTAAAAATACTACAACGAGTAAAAGTATTTCTGTGGATTGTCTGAAGAGTGAGGTGCCGGAGGGGCTTGATTCTGGTCCTCTTTCTCTTCTCATTCTTCATTTTTTTCTAATAAGGAAGGGATGGGATCAGGAAGAGGGTTTGAGGAGCCAGTGGATACGAAAAGGAAATATTCTTTTTTCTGTTCAATCTTCCTCTATCTATTAATGATAGCAACTCTTTAGCTTTTTGCAGGTGTCTATGGGTAGCGGTGACTTACTATCAAGAGAATCGCTTGCATGTTTGCCACCTGTTTTTGTAAATTTTATCAATTAACGAAAGTTAGTACGTAAACAATTAAAAAAAAAGATGTATTTCAAATATGTGTGGCATGTTTATAAATTTGAGTATAAAATTTCATTTCGAATTACTAAATTTCTTACTACACAGATACTGCTAATAATTATATTACAATATAGTATCTATCTGTCATGAAAGTGATTTCTGAACATAGCATTTAATATCGACCTGTTACACCACGAATAGCATCACACCGGAAGTTTAACAAATAATAAGCTATAGCTATATCAACCCTGCAGTTTTGGCAACATCGACTACCAAAGAGTACATTATACTTAAAACAGAATGTACAAATTCTCATCAAGTAAAATTTTTGTTTTGTTAATTATTTATTTCTCTTGAACAGGGAATAATATCAAAAAATATGAGTGTCTTGTGCGTAAAATAGTTAAAAAACGTCTTCATATACTCTGATGGTCTTAGAAAAAAATAATTTTATACAAAGTCCTGTGGTTCATTATTTAACTTCCGGTTGAGTGAGGTTAATAAATCCGTCGTTGTTCTATGTCTATACCGTATATTTTGAATGTGGAAACACAGATGGCACGCCACACGCCACGTTTCGCCAGTTCGCTTTGCCAGTCTTATTAGTTCGCTCATCAGTAATAGTTGTTAGCTTTTCTATTCTTGGTTTGGTTAAATAATTTAATAAAGATGAGTGCTCCAGCACCAGCTTATAAGAGTGGAACTGTCAAAATGGTATTACAATTTTAATTTTTTTATATTAAGTGCTTTATAATCGATACCGTGTTGTCTCGTGCCGATCTCCTAGTTCCACATTGCCCCGTTGGCACTGTGTTCACACTTTGTACCTACATATGTTACCTTTCTCAAATATGTAGTTCCTTTTTATCCTGCCTCTTTAAACTAAACCATATTGTTATTTTTGTATTGCTAACTATATGTACCGCTGCGTATTTTTATGGTATCGTTTTGAAGGAACCATATCGTGATTGTGGTTCTCCAACTTCTGAACATATGGATGAAACTTATTTCTAACATTGTATTTTAACTCGCAGATACTTTCGGGCGACACCGTGATGGTTAGAGGGCAGCCGCAAGGTGGGCCGCCTCCTGAAAAGATCATCGCGCTGTCGGGCATTACTGCGCCCAAACTCGCTCGCCAGAAAACTGTCAACAAGTAAGTCCTCTATGCTTTTGCAATATAGCAGTATTTTATTGTTTTTCTATGCGTTGTCAATGTATTAAAGTATGTAACATTGGACAAGTATATAAGACACTTTCTTTACAACCAATTTCCAGTTAGAGATGTAGCCAAGTGCCAAATGCTTTTAATCTGAACCTTATTAAAGAACAACTTAACGAGACCTTTATCTTGAGTTGCTACTATATTTTTTGAAAATAATTACTTTTGCTTTTTCATTACTGACTATCATGTTATAATATAGCTGAGCGCATAATACATTGAGTATAAACCACCTAATATGTACAATATTGCCCATCCAGTTGTATGTTCGTATTGTATTGGGGAAATGTATCATCTTGTTTTATTGTGGAAGTCTTGTCAAATAGTGTACAGTTTTTCAGAAATAATTTTCAAAAAATGTGAACTTTACTAAGAGAAATCATAAACACATATCACTTTATTTTAAAATGGAATGGCGACAAAGGATCCATACAGCCTAGTTAGATATATTTTGACTCTATATATTATTCAAGCACAAGCAAAGCAATTGAAGCGAGTGTTCTGCTACAGCGGTCTGTGAGTGCCAAATTGAACTATTGTAAATGTCTTACAGGTTGATTTGCCACTTGAATTATCAATCTTACTTCCAAATTTTTAAAAATTCATAAAAGAAGGAAGAAAGAGTGGGGTTGTCCCCACCTGTTGTGCACTTTTTCCTTCAAGGGAAACCTCCAAGCTACTCTCTTCTCTCCCCACTCTCTAGAACTATACTTTTGGGCAATATTGTACATTTTTATTTATGAACCTCTTGTATTGTTTTTTAAGTGGGAGAAAAAGTCTTTGCGCACAATATGTATAAAATTGTAAAAAAGTCTCTTTGGCTGTACTATTTATATGGCTGTTTGGATGACTTTAAAAAAAATAGTAAAATGTTTCTAGCTATTTTTCATCTGTTTTCTTTTTCTTAAAATTAAATCTAAAGAAGATTAAAAATTTATTACAAGCAAGGAAAAATGCAACATGAGCCATGAAAAAAATTGTGGTGTTTGTAGACCAGTGTAACAGCACAAAGTTGGTTTAAGTGCTTACAATCTGGGAATTTTGATAACTCTGCAAAAATTATAAAGTTTGGCAGAGAGGTTAATGCATCTGCCATATAGTCCCTACCTTGCACTTTCAGATTTCCATCCCCCTTTTGGTCTCTTCAGAATTCTTTAGATAGTGTCAGGTTAACCTCAAGAGAGACTGTCAAAAGTACTAGACACATTTTTTTCTCAGAAATCCTAAAACATCTACAGTAATGGGATCATGTCACCTTTAAGATGGTAAAAAGTCATTGAACAAAACGGCACGGTAATTACATGTAAATAAACTTGAAAAAAATGTCTTGAGTTTTCATATAAAATGAGAACAACCTTTTATTATTATATTATGTGTTGTCTTTTATTGTAAATTATAATTAATTGCAGCAAGAATACTATGAAAGTCATCCCTTTCTTTATTATTATGAATATTGCCACTCACAACTTATTTATATAAATTGCCATACATCCTGGCGTTTTATTTTAAATTTGTATAACCTACACCTGTTTATTATTAAGTACTTGTAGTCTTTTATCTAAATAGCCCTGGTATTTTCATTTATATTATTTTTAAAAAGGTAAAATAAAATTAGGAAGATACAGCTTGTTTTTCTGATTCCAAATATGTATGTTTAAAACTCTAAGAAACGATATACCCATATTTTGGTTACAAATGATATTATATATTATTATTAAAATATGCCAATGAGTACTTAAAAAGGAACAAATCTAAAAGTATAATTTTTTTTTTCATAAAATAAAACTTTGAATCAATAAATATGAAATAAAATAGAAATTGAATAAGTCAATACAAATGAAACTTAATAATAAATTTTAATAATTTACTAAATATTAAAATTTGGAACTAAAATTTTAATGGATTGTATATGTCACCAGCCGATTGTAAGAGCAGGCATTTTATAATAGGGCTAGGCTAATTCTTAACAGTGGGCACATTCTTTCTTAGGCACTTTACCAAGATACGACGTAGGCAGTAAGTAGGCAGGCGCATATATATATCCATGTTGTCCATGAATGTCTTTGTCTACAAACAAACTTTGAGCGCTGATTGGTCGAAACTTGAGACACCGTTTTTTGATTCGTTGCCAGTCATCCTTTAGTCAGTCGCTGAACGTAATCAAATAAATGTGATTTTATTTTCATTATTTGCGTAGCATTAGTAACTATTTAATTAATTAACACAAGATATTTATTTTCTAATAGGTGATGGACAGCGAAAAATAAAAAAAAGAATTTTCACCTTTATCAAATGGTTATAGACGTCACAAACAATATTACACAGGTTGCTTAAACATTAAAAATTACTTAAACTAAAAAAACATATTGTTGAAGTCACTAATAATTATTTTTCATTGTCTTCAATTCTCACTCTTGTCAAAATAAATAACGGGTTTAATTTTAGTTTAGTATGTAAATGTAACTTAGAATTTTAGTTATATATCATGTAATTTATAATTTTATTTATACGAAAATAACATCACAAGACTATTTTGTTTGTTTACGTTTAGCAACAGCTTGCCAGTAAAAGAAAAGAAGTGGCGCTGAATGCGAGTTTCGACCAATCACCGCGTTCGTTTCGTTTTGTCGAACGACATTTTTGTCAATATGCGTATCTTACTTCGCCCAATGACTTTGCCGCATTAGAAAGTGACTAGAAATGAAACGTCATATTGTTAATGATTCGTTCAACTGAGAATGTGCCGACCGTTTAGATTTTGCGTAGCCCAATTATTATAAAGTGTATGCTATGACAATCAGTTGGTGACATAAACATACAATATTTATTTATGTATAATTAAAAAAATTGTAATCGACGTGTATGTTTCTGTATATATTAAGACAAGACTAAAGAATTTACTTCTTAACATATAAATAAATATTAGTCAACAAATTCAGTCAACACTAAAAAAGATAAACAAGCATCACATGCCAAAAGGAGGCCATGACACTATTGTAGTAAAGTGATTTTTTCATTGAATGAAGGAATGACATGGATTTTGGTATTCTCTTAGTAATTGTTTTGTTAATTAATACATAAAAAATAATTAATTTAAAAGCTTTATATTATCTATACATACAATAAAAATGTAACTGGTCGCTGTCTGTAGATGGAAGATATTTGAGAAAAACTATTATTAGAGTAAACGCAATAAAACCCAAAAAAATGATTATTATAATTTTTTTCTGTTTGTCTGTGCGTTTGATACCGCTAATATCAGAAACGGTTTTGAAATAAAAAAGTTATATCAATTTAACTGTGCTACGGCCATACTGTGTCGACCACACATACGCGGGAAAATTGCAGGGAGGTGATGATGACGTTACGGTAGTATTAAGTAGGTAATATAATTTCGTTTAAGTAAAATTGCAGGGCGGGTGAAACCGTAGGCCACAGCTAGTATTTATATAAAATAATAATATCTTCATCTGAATAGGTACATACTCCTGGTATTTGTTTAATCCTTTAATTTTAGACAATGTTTTTAATTTTTTTTCATATGTATACAGAATATTTTTTAAAATAAATTACGAAATTACAAGGGCTGTTTGATAGTGGGTAATTATAAACAGTAACAGTTTCACAAAACATTTTCTCGCAAGAACGAAGTTCACAGTTATATGTAAGCTGTTCCTCTTATCGTTATCAACCGATAAAAGTGTGAACAACGCAGAAACCCCTTCGGGTTACGTTTGAACACGGCCAAACATTGCTCGATTGAAACACAGCATCAACGATTTCTCGAAGTCTGATTCGGTGGCCGCTAAAACCATATTTTCAATTTTCTTAAACATTTTCAATCTTAACATTGGGCGGCCTTGATTTTGTCGGTTCACTGGGATTGCTCCCGGAGATCGTCAGCAACATCAAGGGGTTGCTGGGATTTTTTGAAAAGCTGGGCCCGCTGCAGTGATTAATATCCTATCCACAAGCAAAATACGCATTGGTCATGGAGTTGCGAAAAATAGCCCCTACTAACTAGTTTAAGCCTTAAAATCGCTCTCATGTTTTATAATAATGCATACAAAGTGAGCAGTCCTTCCCAATTATGATTGTTTGCTCATAGTTCTTTTGTTTTTCTTTTGTAGCAATACCGAAACAAAGGATGAACCTTTTGGGTGGGAAGCCCGTGAATTTCTCAGAAACAAATTGATTGGCAAAACAGTTACATTTACTGCTGAAAAACCTCCAAATGCAACCAGAGAGTATGGGTCTATTTGGATAGGAAAAGATCCAACGAAAGATGAAAATGTGATAGAATCTCTGCTGGCTGAAGGATTGGCGAAAGTAAGAGAAAACAGCCGAAACTTTCCACCTCTGAAACGGTTGGTTGAAATAGAAGATGCAGCAAGAGCACAAGGAAAGGGTATTTGGGGCACTGATATTGAGGTTGGCAATTACACAAACTAAAATGGTTTATTATCATAAATGTGATATTAATAAAATAACTTCCTTTTTAGAAACACGTCAGAGATATTAAGTGGACTATTGATAATCCCAAACAATTTGTAAATAAACTTAATCTTCAGCCCGTCAAAGCAATTATAGAATATGTGCGTGATGGTTCCACAATGAGATTGACATTACTGCCTGATTATTATACTATCAGCTTGATGTTGTCTGGGATAAGAGTAAGTATTTACATTTACATGTTTATTGTCTTTTTAAATTAAACTAAACTTGAATCATTACAATTGTCTTATAGTGCCCTGCAATCAAGCAAGATGGAGAGGCAGAACCATATGCTGAAGAAGCGCGTTATTTTGTGGAGTCTAAATTGCTGCAAAAGGATGTTGAAGTTGTTCTTGAGTCAGTTAACAATGCATATTTTATGGGTACAATCATTCACCCAGACGGTAACATAGCTGAAGCACTGTTAAAACAAGGATTTGCAAAATGTGTTGACTGGTCCATGGCGGTTATGAAATCTGGTTTGAATGGTCAGCATTAATATACTGTGCATTAAATACTTTTAAATAATTGAATATAATAAAGCAACTACTCATATTTTTATTACAATTTGATTGTAGCTTATGGTTGTTGTAGTATAATAAAATATTTGCCTTTTGTTATGAATTAGGAGCTCCTGCAATGCGAGCTTTTGAGAAAATGGCAAAGGATGCAAAACTCCGCATCTGGACTAACTACAAATCTAATGCGCCAGCAATTTCTCCAAAAGACAAAGAGTTCACAGGGACAGTGTTGGAGGTTGTAAATGGAGATGCCCTTGTGATTAAACTGGCGAATGGTACACAAAAGAAAATATTTTTGGCTAGCATTAGACCACCACGTGAAAAGTAAGATAAGTTATTGACAAATATTTCATGTAAAGTATTTTTATAATAGTTTTATGTAATTTATTTTTAAATGTTTAGAACCAATGGTCGAGAAGGAGAAGAAGGAAAACCGTCACCGAGACCAAAAGGATTTAAACCTTTATATGAAATTCCTTGGATGTTTGAAGCACGAGAATTTCTGAGGAAGAAAATTGTTGGAAAGAAAGTTAGCGTGACAGTAGACTATATTCAGCCAGCTAAAGACTCCTACCCAGCAAAGACTTGCTGCACTGTCATGGCCGGAGGATCGTAAGTATACTTTCACATAATATTTTTTTATAAATATAAAAATGATAATTTAAACATTGTGTTAATTTGACCAACAGTAATATAGCAGAAGCTCTGGTAAGCAAGGGTTTTGCAAGTGTTGTAAGATATAGAAATGATAATGATCAGAGAAGCTCCCATTATGACAAATTATTGGAATCTGAAATGAAGGCTCAAAAAATCACGATTGGAATTCATGCTAAGAAAGATATTCCTACTCATCGCGTACAAGACACTAGTGGTGATCCTACTAAAGCTAGGAAATTTTTGCCATTCCTTAAAAGAGTTCCAAGAACAGAGGCCATTGTTGAGTTTGTCGCCAGTGGCTCGAGGCTACGCTTGTACATTCCCAAAGAGTCTGTACTCGTTACATTTTTGCTTGCTGGAATTGTCTGTCCTCGAGGCGCCCGCCCAAGTGCTAGTGGTGGAGCCATGCAACTTTCTGAGCCTTACGGTGAAGAAGCATTGCAGTTCACAAAGGAGAAATGTCTCCAACGTGATGTACATGTAACTATTGAGGATATGGACAAAGCCGGTAGTTTCATCGGGTGGCTTTGGGTTGACAACGAGAACATGTCTGTCTCATTAGTTAACAATGGATTAGCTACGATGCATCACACCGCTGAGTCGTCTGAATATGCGCGAGCTATTAAGACAGCCGAGGAGAATGCCAAGATGAAGCGCATCGGACTCTGGAGAGATTTCATTGAAGTGGACAAAGAAATCGAAAAGGAAAGAAATGCGCCAGTGCAGGAACGCATTGTAAAATACGACAAAGTAATTGTCACAGTAGTGAAGCCTGATGGCAATTTCTATGTCCAAAATATTGATCTCATTCCTAAATTGGAGGCCCTGATGGAAAGGATGCATCATGATTTCAAGAATTGTAGTAGTCCTATGCCGGGTTCGTTTGTACCACGTAAAGGATACATGTGTGCGGCGCGTTTCACAGCCGATGACAACTGGTACCGAGCGAAAATCGAAAAAGTCACTGAAGATGGATACGCTCATGTGTTCTACATAGACTATGGAAACAGTGAGGTAAGGAGGAACATACAGCACTTTGATCATTCTAATCTTAAACCTGGAGAATATTTTCACACAAGGACACTTTCTCATAACTTACAGATTTCATCCACCTTATTTTATGGTTGGCCATACATTGCTATGCAAGTTATGGCGGCATTTTCACCATTGTTAATTTATTTAATTTTTTATTGTTCACAACTGCATCATAATTGGCCAGGAAGTTGGTAGGGTAGATACACACTTTATAAATTAAGATGCCAAAAATTTCATACATTCTATAAATATGTCATACAGACACGATATAAATCCCAAATAGGTTCAACTATTTTGTATCCCTGATTAACTAAAGTATTTGATTTATATTTTTAAATTGTTTCATCTATTTCATAATTAATAGATATTGGACTTCACACGACTGGCTCCCATGCCGCCGAACATGGATATCGAGCCGCCGTATGTCAGCGAATATGTACTGAGCTGCATCAAATTGCCTAATGATGCTGACGACCTGAGGGAGGCTGTGCGCGCCTTCTGTGCTGACACGCTGAATAAGAAGCTACTTCTGAACATTGAATCGCGCGGTACCCCTCCGGCGGTGACTCTTGTCGATTCGGTCACCAACTGCGACATTGGAAAGGTAAACTAATACATATGCAATTAATATTATAAATACAAAAGTGAGTTTATTTGTTACGATTTCACACCTTAACGATTCAACCAAACATCATAAAAGTTTGCACATACATTGTCAAAGGTACAGGAAACAACACAGGGTTTAAGGAATAACAGACCTATATTTAAGAAATTTAACAGACAATTTAAGAAAACAACAACGCGACCGAAGCGGCGGTAAAAGCGGAAATGTGAAATAGAAAAATTTTTGCCATTGCTAACCCAAGTTGAAGTATCACTTTGTTGTCGGATCCAAAAACTACCTATACTGTGATTACACCAACTTTAATCATACTATTCCACAATTCAATTGTCAATCTGTCAATTTGTATTGAATTCCCACAACTACCATATTGACTTGCAACAATTTCTAACAATGATTATTATTTTTTCAATACTATGTTAACGATGTGTGTGTATTTATGACTAATATAACATCTATTAAAATATGTGTAGTCCTTTCCTAAAACAGCCTTTGGAGGATTTGAGGTAACAGATTGATCATATATTTGTATTTATAAATGTACCATGAACCTGCTTGCACGCTAATACTTGTTAAATTTTTTATTTATTAAAGGTCTTAATTTGTTTTTTCAAATAATATTATGGTAGAACATGGCAAATGAGCAAGCAGCTGGCCAGATAGAATAGAAGTATTGATTACCTCTGTTATGTGAATATAGTACCTACCCCATTGAGATGGCCCACTGTTAAATGATGCTAGTCAATAAAACAATCAGTGTGAACATGCAGAGGAAGTGAAACTTTTTTGACTTAAATGTATTAAATTCTATAATAAAGATATATTTTGAATTAATCTTATATATGTAATTAACACATTATTATTTTAATGTACTGTACTTAACTTTCAATTTCAATAAATAATAAATCCATAATGATTAAACCAAAAATTACATATTATCGCGCATATTATACCTATTGTTGTATTGCTAAATAATGTTTGATTATGTAGCATCTGTGAGTTTGCGCAAATCTAGATACAGCGCTATCTCTTAAAATTTATGATAAATAAAATGCAAAGCAGCATTCTGCATGAAGTAATAAAGATTTATAATATTTATCGAAATATGGCCTCGCGTATATTTTAAGTTGTATAAATATATTTAACGCGTAAAGAACATTTAAAAAAAAATCACGTCGAAAAGTGTAATTTTAAAATTGTATATGACTTTTGTAATGTGTTCAGCGAATAGTAAGAAATATTGTATTTGCAGAACCTGCTTAAAGAAGGTCTGGTGCTTATGACCTACACGCGTGAGCCGCGCCTGGCCGCACTGATAAATGAGTACCGCGCGGCGCAGGAGCATGCCAAGAAGGAGCGGCTCAACCTGTGGCGGCACGGTGACATCACCGAGGACGACGCGGTCGAATTCGGTGCGCGCCGCTAGCATAGAAGAAGGGTCTGGTACGACGTCACCGCAACGGCATCGCATCGGCGCAATTGTCCCACTTGCTCAGAGCCCAGAGACATCCTGAGATTTCTCATGGATTTCCTCTAAACAATTAACTTTTACTTCCCTAATACTCCCCTCTCAGTAATTCTGCAAACCGTTTTAATGTCGTGTAAAGTGGACACATAATAGTTGTACGTGAATTTGTAATTTGTCGTCGTGTGGTGCAATCCCGTGAGGCGGTTACGACAATGAGTACTTTTCTTCATCTTAGTGAAATATTTTATAACTTGATGTACCTATTATAATGTAAAATATCTAGTACGAGCGTGAGTTCTGTTTAAAATATGAAATATTTATAGAGTTCTTTTAATTTATTACATTGTTATTTTGTTTGATCAAAATACTTTCTTAAGAGTTCAATAGCCCTTAACTCTCCAATCTTGTTTTTAAAATAATTTTACACAATGTCTTTGGGAGTTTCTTTAAGTTAATTATTATAAATATGATTTTTTTATATATATGATGCAATTTTTTTATTTTTTTTTTATGTATAGTTGACTTTATAGGATATATATAGTTAATTTTTCCTTAAATATGTCTAAAATATTCTCATGAGAGATTATTTATGAATTGCCAATATTTTTTTGGACAATTGAGTTTTTTATAACAAAATTTATTTCTCTCGTGGGGGATCATTTGATATTATAGATTTTATTTAAAATGAAATGAACGATAATTCCATATTTTATTATATTGTAATGGACTTTTGTTGTTTTGTTGATTTTTTAACAGCATAAATTAAATTGCTTAGGATGTGCATGCATTTATCCATAAAAAGTAGTCGTGAATCAATAATTGGAATTAACTTAGATGTCAACTATTTCGTAAATAACTTATGTGTCTGTAACCATTTCAATGATGTATTTCGTACATAATATATAAATGTGTCTGTAACAATTTCAATGATGTATTTGGTGAATAATATATATGTGTCTGTAACAATTTCAATGATGTATTTCGTAAATAATATATATGTGTCTGTAACAATTTTAATTACGTATTTCTTAAATAATATATGTGTCTGTAACAATTTCAATTACGTATTTCGTAACTAATATATGTGTCTGTAACGATTTTAAAACTATTTCAATAATGTATTTCGTAAATAATATGGGTGATTTACCTACTTTTGCCTGTCTGTAGTCAGATATTAAAATGTGTAACTTAGAATACAGCATGATAAGTTGATCGTTAAATAAACTTGGAATAATGAATACATACTCATATCTTGTTTTATTGCCACTACTATAAACTATACTATGTTTTCATTTTTAAAAGTTGTAACAACATTGGTAACCGTATATTCGGTATATATGTAGGTTAGACTTCAAAAAGGTGCAGGTTCTCAATTCGACTGTATTTTTTATGTTTGTTACTAAATCTTTTAAAAAACATAAATGAAATTTAATTTACTTTAATTATATTGATACTTTGATTACATCTTGTTGTTAAATCGACCGTGTATCAAGCCAAGATGGCGTGCACGTTGCTCCTCCGCCTCGTTATATAAACGATGGTGTATCAAGCTAAGACGTGAGTACGTTTTTCGACATTTATTCAGAACTTTTTTCATGTCAGCCCGATTTTCGAAAGCCAATTTTTGGCGTTCTTCACTAGTCTATTTTGAAATGACCCTGGAAGTAGATTTCTTAATTCGAGATAGGCTTTCCGCCCTCTCTTGGTTTGTTTCATTTAAACGACAGTCTCACATTAGCATCGCGTTTATTAGGTCTACCGATATTCTGACAAAAAAAATCAGTTTACCTATACATTCATAAAACATCAAGAAATAAACGAAATTTTTAACAAAATAATTTCACTTCACAAAAAAAAAATGAACTGAAAAGTAAATAATAATGTGACGCTATTAGAAATAAGAATACTTTTACACATTTAAAAATAAGAATACTCTTACACAATGAAAACGAACAATAATTTTAGGCAATTATCAATTCTTTATCATGGACATTTTTGGAGTCGGTGTCGTCTAAGGTTACATATAACCTTAAATGACATAATAAAAATTGCCTTGGTAACGAAATAATCTAACATGTATTATACGCGCGCCAACGTTTGAACTTACTTGCCAAAATAGTAAAACATAGTAATACATTTTTTTTCAGTGCAGTCAGTTGGATTTGGGCAATGTATTAACTTTTATTTCTTTGTTAGGAATAAAGTGATAATTGGGAAAAGAGTGTTATTTACAGAAGGGTTATTCAAGGTAACATATTACAAAAAAAGAAGAAAAGTACATTCTTTTTTTGTACCATGTGATTTGTTGTCACTGTACTTGAAATATCAGCAAAGGTGTGAATTTTCTTAAATTGTTTATATGGCTGTAATTTAAAAAGATTATTTTTCTGATAACCGTCACCACCTGGGCTATCACCTGTTTCGGCTTGACGTTGATTTATGGGACTATATATAATTATAACAACAATTGGCATAATATACTTAACAGCGCACGGTACGGCCGACGCGAGCTCCTGATGAGGGGGTGGGAGAGGAACATTAATTTCACTCAGGAGATTTTCATCTATATCTATACAGAGAATTAAAATTGAAGGGTCTATATGTAATATTAGAATATTTTTCCCATAATACACATAATGTACGTACCAAAACAAAAATACATTTTAAATTTTTTTAGTCTGCCTGTCTGGATGTTCCGTATAATCTCCGAAACGAC
>JWHW01038195.1:487605-504271 GCA_000931545.1 Papilio glaucus | reverse complement strand
TTTTCTTCTAATTATAAAATCAATTAAGCACTGGCTATTGTTCTATTATATATTATTATATCAATATTAAAGAAACAATTATCGGTTCAAATTAATAATGCGAGATGAGGAATGATATTATTTCAATATTTTTGAGCCCACTCAGTAAATATTCTAAGAGACTAGTTTGTAAAATATTTCAAAACGACTACGTGATATTTTGATGTTTTTCATATTTAATCGGTTAAAATATATAGTTTATTTAATATTTAAATTGCTAACATCAGAAGTGGGATTCGGATCATATGAGCTCTATTTCATACTCGCTCTGTTTTAATTGTCGATAAACGTGAGCACCGAAGTGGTGGACAACGAGATCTAGTTCAAATGGTGAATAATGTGGTAGTGGTACTGGTGTCAGTGGTGGTAATTGTGGTTATGTGATTGTGTGATGTGTAATTGTGAGAATAGAATATGGTCTGCTAATCTTATAAGTTTGAGATGTAACTTTTATATTATGTATTTATTCTTGTTTTCCCAGTACTAGCAAACAAATCATTTTTTATTCATTTGATATTTTGATATTTGTTGTATCAAGCAGTAAAAATAATATTATGATGTTAATTAATAATGAAAAATAGAGATTAGGGAATAAAAGTCAATACATTTAAAATAGTAATTTATTTACATTGTAAACAGTAAGAAAATTTCAAATTACAATTCATTTTTTAAAATTGTGAGTAACATGTTAAAACTAAGAACATATGTGATGATTGTACAAAGCTGTATTTCCTGACGTCCCACTACTACTTGATGGACTTTGCTCTAAAAGACGCTGTTTAGAAGGATTCTTCTCTAAATTTTTATAATTGTAAAATTGTAAACAGTTAAAAATTTTTAGCTTAAACTTTTTACTATATTGATATGTACTTATACTTGGTTCTCCGTTTTTTTTTTATTTGACAAGTCTTAATCTTTTTTAATTTGTAGATCCTTCTAAAAGCTAAAATTAAGGTTGCTATAAAATACAATTCAGTTTATAACTTTTTTGTTGACCATAAAGTTTGGGAAACACTAGTGTTAAGTATAAAACAATTCTTTCTGAGCTACAACTCACAAAATTCAATAGTAACAATGTAAAATGTTAGTAATGTGTAAAATTATTTATAAAAAAATAATTTTATCAACAGTGTATGCAATTAATTACATTATTTATGTATTTCTCTTTTTTAAAACATGATTGCTATGAGTATATAATAAAAATATCATATAAGGCATCTGTGATTTTATTTTACATTGTACTTATTCCAGTCCATACTTTAAATATAAAACTAATCTTGATTTTGATAATCACTGCAAAACTGGCGTAATTATCGAAATTATCTTCGTAAAAAAGAACAATCTAACTAAGAAAAATATATTACTTATTGTTTCAAAGGCTCTAGATAAACAATTATGTTAGTATGTTTAGTATGCATTATTTTGTTTAATAAATAATATTCACTATTGATCTCTTATATAAAATGCTTCAATAAAAATATAACAAGAAATTAATATATAGTAGAGCGAAAATAGCACATACTATATTTATTTTCACAATTTAAATGCCACATAAGGCCTCAAGGACATAGGCTCAAGTTCTTCATTACTTGGGCCACCAAGTTGACGCCTATTGGACTGTTCATTGCTAAATATAATTCTACATTTATCCAGCTATGGAGTGTAAGGATTATTGGATGGATTACATAGTAATTATCGGTGATGTATCAAATTAAAAGCTTAGACCTAAACCAATAAAGTTTCGTAAACTACAAATTACAATAACAAGAAAAAAATTGCATTACTCTATACTATAAAGCGTATGTGATTTTAAAGATTAACTATTTGTGATGTTTAAGTTTTTGATACTCTGTGAACAGCTCTTTGATGTCGTGCAGAGATCTTTCGACTTGTTTCACAAAGTTGCTTGAGCTCTGTAAAAAATGAATTAGGAGTAAGAGAAAGCCAGCAGAGTAAGTTGAATATTTTATAAATTAAAAATGTCGGATTTTGCCAACAGTGGTATAGCCCATAATAAAACCTGTTTCACAAATGGGCCAGCTAGACCGTTGAAGTACCACGGCCTTACAGAACACAGGCATGAAGTAGAAGTATTTCCGGATCTCGACTTTTGAGTGGGGTACAGGAGGCTCAATTCCAGCCCCCTTCACCTTCCCATCCTTATCTAAAAAGGAAAGGATAGGAAGCGGTTGGGGATTTGACGAATAGGGAACATTATTAATTTAATTCTATATGTAGATATGGTATTCCAGTAAACAAATAGTTTTGGCTAGACTAGTTCTAGTATCTGCGGTTATTACTCTATGCTAGTGCCGTTATGTTCACAAATATAATTATTACGAAATATTTTCATTATGCATACCGTTATGGGACAACTCTTCTTGCTCGAGACGTGAAAGAAGATGGTGTCTTCTCCGACGATGATGTAGGAAACCCCATAACCGTCATCTGCAACCGGTCCGAAGCCGCCGCCGGCGCTTACGCATTTTGGATACTTCTTCATATCTAACATGCTGGTTTGACCTGGAAAGGGGAATGTAGTTCATGGTATCAACTGACTTTTAGTTTCTTTTCTTTGCTTAAGTAAAGATATACTCATTTCTTTAACATGAAAAGGCGCAAAGCGAGCAGCGGGTCGGTTATTATAAAATAATAACCGACGCCCATGAACATCCGGAAGACCAGAGGAACTGCAGACGCGTTGCTGCCCTTTAAAGAAGGAGTACGCTCGCTTCTTGAACGACCCTAAGTCGTATTGGTTTGGAAATACCGATGGAGACAAATCATTTCACAACTATTTTTCGCGAAAGTCGCACTGTGATTAGTTAATATTTATGTTAATTATACATCGTTAAGTTTTTTTTTATCTCTAACTATTACACATTTATATGTATTTACCATATTATTTATATTAACCATTAAAAATCATTATCAAATTGAAAACTGATTTTTTATATCCTAATAGTTTCAGGTGTAGACAATTAATTTTTAGAGGGTTAAGAAACCGCGTCAATTTTAGGCTATGACATTTAAATAATTTACCGTGAGGTGTTTGACTGGTAGAGAGTCGCCAAGGCTCATTGAAAACTTCTTGTAGGAAAGGCGAATCCAGTTCTAGATATTTGGAGACGACATAGAGGCAGAATAGATGACGGTCAATGCCTCGTCCTGCCATAGCATCTTGGTATCCAAGTTGGTGACGTTTGCCGGCATTGACAAACAACTGCATGCGTTGTTCCACCTAGAGTAAGAAAAGTTTTTCATACAGCCAAAAGTTTTCATAGAGCTAGCAAAAATTCAATTCGTATTCTTTCCTTCGCGACTTGTATGTTTATCAATTCTTGGTTTAGTGGAACATTAATAATAAGTTCGTATTTACATTTTAATGTCTTAGATGTTTATGGTAGTCATGTGACCCATTTATGATATTCAACAAACATATACAAATATAGTAACGGCGATTTTATGAATATCAAACATTTCTAGGTGATTTTTTTTATTATCCAAACGGAACAAAATAAAAAATATTTTTGCATTTTCATTGAACGTCTTGAAATTGGTAAAAAATACTTTTTTGGTTCTGTTATACTTGAAGGAAGGAAAGGAAGTTTATTAGTTTGAAATAGAAATTGTTACACTACATTACACATTTAAATTAGGACAGCAGTCAGCATAGATTGTGGGGTCCACAACACTGATTTCAGCGCCGCCCGTGATATCGGTATATCGATATCTTGTCTACTTCGAGCTACGAATATAACGTACTGAGAATACAACTTACAGTGGCATTAGGATCTTCCATAGATCGAACCCAAGCGGTGCTCTCGACGGTGCACGAGCGAACTGTCTCGGTCCGACCTTCGCGGAACAACCGTGTCATAGATGCCTCGTACGTGAGACAAAAGCGACCCGCGTCACGGTAGTACGACAGCTGCAGTAGAAGCTGGATGAATGCGTCTGGTGACACGCGGCAACTCTTCATAAAACCTGTCAAGAATACGTTAATAATAATTAAATGCAGAACGCGGTGCTGGTGACACTGTCCGAAAAGTTCGTCGGTTTCTTTCTCATACCTCCCTAACCCTCGGCCGTCTGGTCTCCCCTGCCGAGAAAATTCCTTCTGGTAGGGATTCCCCAATCTATTTGTGCATTAATATATATTTGTATATTTATTTATGTTTTAGTACTATTATTTTTTGTATATATTTTAATTGCGAACGTATTATATGCGTTGTATATGTTTTTACCCAACCACAAGGAGACAACATTTTCACAACCCCAGTAAAAAGATTATAAAAAAGTAAAACAACACCTAAGGTTAGTCACAATACATACCCAAGACGATTCTCAGGGGATCCTTTGTGTATCTTCGATATCCAAGATCGAAAGAACATAACAAGGGACCTCTTGAAAATCGGAAAAAGTTCTGAGGTAATCAACATTTAAATAACTTCTTTTTAAATCGACTAATATAATAAGAATAAAAAATATAACAGAGAACTTGCATCTCGTAAATTTGTTAAAAAAATCGAAATATTAAATAAAATATAATTATATTAAGTTTTTTTTAAATTAAATTTAATGATTTTATAAACCCATCTCAAAATCCTTGACATATTCTGTTCATAATTGAATAAATTAAATGCCATAGATTTGTAACATAAAGGAAAGGAAATGAACAAATCTTTCCTTTAGCATTTTTTTAGTATGTTCCCCAATTACAGGGTCACAGGCCTCGTACCAAAGATATTATTTGAATCTTAAAGAGTGTTACATTTTAACTTCTTCCTACCTTTTCCATATTGGGTGTACATCAAGATACGCAAATCAACATCGCTGAGAAGATTCTGGGCAATATTATACGATACATCAATTCCTTTCATCAGCTCTTCTTTGTTTAGGTCCCACTGTAATCTTATTGGTGGCGGAGGAGCAGTTTCCACTATACCATGCGTGTTACCATCTGCTGTGTAACTGAAACAGTCACCATTAATATTTATACCATACACATTTGACATGAAACTACAATTTTATTAGGTATCTGGCAACACTTCGACGTTGAGATAATAGATAAAATCTTTTATCATTATTTTATCTCAAGGAGGTTGTTTCTATGTTTCCAATGTATCTTTGCCTACCCCTTAGGGTAACGGGTCTGCTTATTTATGTATAATGTATATTTTGTAGATTTCTACCAATATCAAATTGTTTCACAACAGCCTGGTCCTAAATAAGGAAATACCACGATTTCCTAGCATATTATTAGCAGTATTTATAATTAAATCCTAACACTATTCCTATCCCTTTCTCCTCTTTTCTGCTCTTCTCTTTCTTACCGGCTGACAAAACACCGACAACTTCTCTAGTTTCTGCGTATATTTATACACATGTGGTGAACCAATTGTTTGACTTTATTCAACCACATAAAGTTATAAAAATTGATTAATTATTATTAATTACCCATTCTGTAGTTCCGACCAAATAACGTATTCCCAGAGGTGGCCCATCACAGGTGCATCGGCCCTGAAACAAATTATAATAAAGTATCGAGGATTGTAAAGTAACCAGCATTGCCTTCAATTATGACGTGAGTACCTTCAAGAGAAGAGTGAATATGTTGTTGTTGAACTGGTGCGTACCACCTTTCGACTATGTCCACTTAACAGCAGGTGGGATGGTGGTCAAGCGCAAGTTTATTCATTATAAAATAATAGAATTAGTTTAATGCAAAAAGAAATTTAATTTTGAAGAATTATACCACACCAGCTATTTTAAGACCGAGGTACGGTCGGCCGAGTAAATTTAAGCATCGCACATCGCTCATTTATAACAAAAAATAAGTATTTGTTACTTTTGGATAATGTAGCCATCTAATGATAAAATAATTATAAAAATCGGTTTTGTATTTAGAATTTAAAAACAAAACGTAATTATATTGTTTTTGTCTAATTTAAAAAATACACTCTTTTTAAATAAATTCAATACTTTGCTCACCAAGTGTGCTCGGTGTTGAACCCCACCTGTGAAAATAGATATTATAATTTGTTGTAAATACTAAAGGCATATATTCGTATTTAAATGTATTATAGTAAAAAAAATATTATAATGGTTATAAGCAGTTCTGACTTCGATTTTCGATCAAATCTATATAGAAATTAAAAAGGCTTAGACAATGTTCAATTTTATTTTATCAATGGGTTTAAATATGGTTTATATGTTATGTGGTTTATGCCTAACCGTGAGTTCACACTTCCGAAAACATTCACATAAATGAGAGTAATATAGTCATGTTTTTGCGATTGTTTTCGGCAGTGTGAACTCACGATTAAGCATATAATGCAAAGACAAAGAATGACATAATTTCATAACGTATGAAATAAAAGGGAAAAATATTATTTGTGATGTTTTATTTAAAGGACCAAAAATATCGCAGATTTTACGAATACTTATATAAAATAAAACATATACTTATATATGCAGTATTGAGGCAGTATTACATCTAATTACCTATTAAGAAAGCTATTGGTAAACGGTAAGGTAAGTGTTATTGTCCAGCGTTGGTTTGTTTTCAAATAAATATACTTACAAAGCCATTTTTGCTGAAGCAAAGGTTGAAGGACTTGTCGAACCAACGGTCGTGACCTTGACCATGCAAAAGTATACGGCAGTACTCGTCCAACTTGCTAGGTTCCTTTTCATCATATCCATATACTTTGTCATCTGTAAGTTTTAATTTGTTTATGTTAATATCAGTTACTCGCTCCAATATTGTGAGCAGCCGACTTTTATAGCTATAAGACAAAGTAAACAGTGCAACATTAAAACATTAGATTTAAAAATTACAGTCATATAATTTAAAATATACTATATTCCTTACGATCTTGGTTATCGATTAGTGATACCCAACTATGAATAATTTTCACGGCAACAGTCAACAATTTTTACGGCTCTAAACAGTTAAAAAAGGGGTGTATTGCCACAAGAGGTTTTACTTTATTAAGTACCTATATACTTGAAATTATAATATCTATTTGAAAATGTTTACTAAAGAAATGTGATATGATCATACCAAGGCAGACATTGAACGCAGCTCTTTCAATGCAGTGTAAGGAAGTCCGATTGTGGCCTCGATTGAACCATGTCTGTCGTATATGAGCCCAATGTGACCGCTCGCCAGCAGTTAACGCCGCGAGCCGTTCTTCTCCTATCATCGGCTCGGATACGTCATTAAGGATTTGTTCGATTTGACTGTTGATGCAAAACACAACACGTGTAAAATTAAAAAAAAAATCAGTTCTTTGGTAGGAGAGCACTTTTTGACATAGTTGTTTTAATTGATAAATAATTCAACACCCTTTTAGCAAAAACACTAGTACATACTAATAATAACCACCCTAATGATGGACCCTTTTAATATGTTATAGACCTCGTTTATACAGGTGTCTCATAAATCAACGTCAATCCGAAAAGGGGGATAGCCCAAGTGGTGACGGTTATCAGAAATTAAAAAAAAAAATCTTTGTCATATACTTCTTAAATTATAGCGTTTAAAAAAATTCACACCCTGTACTGATATTTGACTACAAATCTGTATTTTTCTTCTTTCTTTTTGTACAATGTAATCATCAATAACCCTTCTGTAATAATTTACACTCTACTTCTCTCACACTAAAATTAAATCACAAGTAGTAGTGCGTAGGATTTAAAGGAGATATCACTTTTTTCCCAACAAAGAACTAAAAGTTATTACATTGCCCAAATTAAACTAACTACTAGCTTACTTCTTTATCAAGGCAAAAAAAATGCTTTCTAAAATAAACTTTATTTCGAGTTAATTATTTTGTATTTGTTATTGCCAGAAAGTTCTTATGAGAGAAAAAAAGAAAAAAGTTGCGTTGAAAAGGAAAATTAGAAAATTATACTATTTTAACTTCGTGCGTTTGACAGTTCCAGCGTTCAATGAATGTGAATTTAGCAAACAGCTGTTGTTATTTTAGGATAAATTAAAATTATATACGTAATAAACGATTAAATTAAATTGCACAGCGGGTGAGACCTGAGGGCACAGCTAGTGTAATGTAACAACAGCGTAAGAGCAGCAATTTTCGTGAATATAAACGTATTTTGCGATACACGCCAAGGTTTCGATGTGAAAGTTTACATATATTACCCAAACGTGTTTTAACGTGTATGAGCCTTGAAGATTATATACACGTAATTTGATTTAATTACACATTGTAAGGCACAATTGATTTTTTAGTGTAGTATAATATGGTCAAGATTCAATTACGTATAGATTTTGAAGCATAGATATTGGAAACTTTGTCTCTTTGTAATATTTTGTTAGTGTTATTGAACTATAGAACTCGTGGTTTAATAAGGATTTTCTTGTTTGATGATTCTTCTCTATTTTAAGTAACAGTATGTTCATCTTTTATTCAGGGTTGTAGATAGAAGACACGTGTTGTTTCGTTTAAAGACCTACATATATTTTTACTTTGGTACTTATTGAAACGAGTGCCTGGACTGCGAACGCGTCAGATAAGTTTTAATGGAAACTTTAAGACGGATTTGATTTGATATTAATTATATATATGGATACTCAAAATTAAAAGAGTTTATTCTTGTATTCTGGCAGAAGTGTGTAGGGCAGCATTGTCGTGGTGCACCACGACAATGCTGCCCGACACTGACAGGACAGAACAGGTGCTGGGTTCCTGACTTCGGCCGCTTGTCGCACCAAGCTGACAGAATTTCAATCAAAATCCTTTGATCTTCTAGCACCACCATAGCACACATGTACTGTTTTCTAAAAAATGGGCTCACTATTTGTTACTATGTGCTTCGTGTTGGGCGATATTTTGTTGGAGTAGGTTCATCTTCAAAGCACCGAACTGTGGACTGTTGCATTGTTTCAGGGTCGTAGTTACTGTGTGTTTACACTGCCGAAAACATTGACATAAGACATATCGTCATTTCAGTTTTTTTTTAGAGAGAACGATAGAGATAAAGCTTGTATCGCGGCACGATGTAAGGCCAGGAGAAGCCCAGCGTTATATAGTCTTGTTTCGCCACCTGTCAGTATATCATAAACGTATTTTTTCTCGCCAGCGTCGAGTTTATTTATTATCAATTTGCAGCAATCCACACGACGGTCTTTCTGCAAATCTTTTAGTTTGTGCGGCGCTCCTCTTGAATAACGCTTATGGAGGGACAGTTGATCATGAATAATGATTTGCAATGCTGCCGATCCAGTACCCAGTTCTCACATATTTCTACATTTGCACATTTGCTACAAAACTCTCCCCCTCCTCTTTTAAATTCAACAAAACAATTTAAACGCACGTGAATACGCAGACTTACCAAAAGTTAAAAATATTTATAAGGCTTTAAACCTTTTTTAAAGTCATAATAAATCATAACGCGAAAATTACGTCGAGTGAGCTCCATTACTGCGGAAAATTCCCGCCAAAATCAACGTAAAATATTATAAAGATGTGGCCTTATTAATTTATAAGTAAATAAACAGCCTTTACAATAGTGTACGACTTGCCAATATCAATCAAATTACCATGCACTAATTTCTTTTGGCATGACCCTCGTCTTATCGTAGTTTCATTTGTTACAAAAAAAAAATTAAAACAAAAGGTGGCAAACGAGTAAGCGTTTCACTCGATATTAAGTAACCGCTCCGCTATAAAAAATATGATGCATATAGCTCACACCAAATTTCTATTAATGTTTTTCTTTATATTAACTGTATGATATTTTTTATTATCTTTGTTTCTGTTGAAGCCGGGAAAATATATTTCACAAGACACAATAAAAACTTTGATAAGCTTATTTATAACTATAATTATTAATGCTGTTTTGGAATACTTTTGACTGGTGATTTTGTAACGTATTTATAGTTTAAAATATGATTGTATACACATGTATAAATATGCATATGTTGGCAGTAGCTATATATATCTTTAAAAAACTATTTTATAAGTAACTATGATTGGATATTACTTACACTTGTATCTCTGCGGGTCTAAGCAACCTGCCTCTGGAGTAAACCATAAGTTTGAAATAGCGGCCTTTGTGGTACACCGTGACGTGAGTGGAATCTTGGTAGTGAACCAATTTGTCTGTTTCCACGCCGGGGACTCGCACCGTATTGAAAAGACGCTCGTATTGCCACGAACATAGAGGTACCATGTTTTGAAGCATTATCTGGAAAAATGTAAGGCTTTGTACGAAAAAATATTTTCCTATAGACTTCGAAACGGCTCGACCGATTTTGAAATTTTCAGGTACAAATCGACAGACATAATTTTAACTTAATTAATTAATATAGAAAGAGTATAATAATATAAAGGTTTGCATGATGAGATGCAACAAATACAACATACGACAAACACTATACATTTAAAGTATTCTTTATCTCGTCGTTTATTGTTACAGGTTAATTAATTTGTAATTGACAATTTAAAAGATTTTAAAATTAAAAACAAGTGATCTAAATATGTATGAGTCTATAATATCTATACAGGATGCCCCACGGCGATGCCACATCCCGGCCAAGTAACTGAAATAATTGTAGACGGGGATAGGGAAAAGGATGGGAAATGGGGCACGCGAAATGTGAATAGTGTCAGTGGTCAGAATGTTTTATCACAAGTACTGCTGTTCTCCATATAATAAGAGCAAAAGATAAAAGGAAGGCCATGAAAATTTACATTTTATCTTCAGTAATTATATTTAACTCCATATCATAATCACATCATACAAGTTTATTGCCAAAAAATATCAGTGACATAATATTAACTGATTGATTATCGTTAAATTATTTTAAAACTTAATTTATCAAATGCACAAAATATCCGTTCTGTAGTATTCAACTCACAAACTTCAATTTATTTCTTAATGTCATGGTCTTCCTTTCTTCTAACATACTATGTTTTTTAGAAAGAAACAATCCTTTCCATCTGTAAAAACCAATATTTAATTTTTTCACACCTTTGCAGTTTCGATTCTCCGCGTTTTTATTAATCTTTGGATGCAGTTCAAATTCTTTTTAATACGCTTTTATAAGCCGTATATATGCCGTATGTTTGTTTATATCTTTGAATCTTTGAAAGTAATTAATCTCACGTTTTGAAGGGCTTCGCTCCAAAACGTCGAATTAATTTGAAACTTGGCACACTTATCAAAGATCGAAGATAACGCAATAATTGAAAATGGTTAGAAGTAATTTGTTCCATCACCATCAGCATCTTCAGGATTTGCTATTTTTTAGAGAATAACGCCATCTATTTAAAATTAAAATGAAGTCTCAAAGTTATTATTTACAATATACTAAGGTACATCGCCTTGATGTGGCATCGCCGTGGGACACTCTGTACATAGTCATATTTTACTTATTTAAAAAGAAATGTTATAAACATAGCTACTATGAATTAGTAATAAATATTTACCGGCTCTAATTCTTGTCGCTCGATCAGTCTGCGGAACTGTAGACAGAAATGAATAATAGCGCCAGCTCTTGCCGCCTGATTGGTGGTGGGTCTGAGCAGAATTGCGTCAGTTCCATAGAAGTTTGAGTTGACCATCAAAGGAGAGCGACCACGCAGGTAAACGTATTCCTCCCACCAATCGGACACGTAGTTGCTTGACCACCTGTAAATTAATCAAAGTTTTGGTTAGTTTATGTATATAGCTATACTAGCTGTTGCTCGCGACTTTGTATGCAATCGTTTCGTTTCTCGCTGGAATTTTTTGGACAGTGATTCTGCGTATATCTTGGAATTATAAGTAAAACAGAATACAAACTAGCATAGCTACCATATAACATTACCCTAACAAGCGGTATTGTCAATTAAGGTTATATTTTCTATCTCAGGAACAGTTGTTATTCGGGTTATAAGGGGTAAGAACACAATGTCAGGGGTACAGAAAAGGAGGGTATTTCCTGTACCCCTGGCATTGTGTTTGCAAAGTGTCATAATGATTTTTAAGGCGTGAAGGTGTAACAAAGAAAAAAAATACATTCGCATTAACAATATTATAAAATTAAGTTGTTTAAAATATTTAAAAAAAAAATGTTTTTAAAATATGAAATTCAATTTTTTAACCATTGTTCATTAAAACTAGGCATCGCATCTGAAGCTTATTACATGTCAGTTATTACAGCAGTCACTTAATATCAGGTGGTCCACTGTCTAGTTTCCTACCTACTTCTATAAAATCAGTCTTCTCAGCATTGTGGGAAAACTTTATGCTAAAGTACTGATTGAAAGAGTCATGAAAGAAACAGAAGAAAAAATGTGGGATGTGCAAGTAGGTTTTAGGAAAGGAATGGGTTGCATGGATCAGATCTTTTTTTTACGTATGATCACAGAAAAGTTTCTGGCTGTAAACCAAAAAAAATTATGCGCCTTAGACTTAGAAAGGCCTATGATAAAGTTAAAAGAGATGATCTGTAGTCAAGTTTAATTGAGTTTGGATTGCACAGTGACCTTATACAAGCATTGAAGTCTCTTTATAAAGATTCTACTGCTTGTGTTAGGATTAACAGGGTCTACTCAGACTGGTTTAGCATCAATAAGGGTGTAAGACAGGGCTGTGTAGCATGCCCGTGGCTGTTCAATCTCTTTATGGATGATTGTTTGAAAGAGTGTGGATTAAGAATGGGTGAGCTAGTTGTAAAATGTCTCTTGTACGCCGATGACCAGTGTTTGCGTCGTCGGCGGAGGACTTACAACGTATGCTGAATGTAGTGAATGAATCATTAGCAGGTAAAGGTATGAAGATGAATACTGAATGTATATAAGACGAAAGTAATGGTGTTTGAAAGAGACCAGAGTAAGACAGTAATTGATATAAATGTTAACGGTAAACAAGTGGAACAGGTGGATGAGTTCGTGTATTTGGGGTGTCTAGTAGAGATGGTAAGCATGTTAAAGATTTTGAACGACGAATGCAGGAAATAAAATGAATAGGGCTATTGTGTCTATGAAGGCTCGTCTGGGTATACACAATGCTCTACTAGTCTCCACTTTAATGTATGGAAGTGAAAGCTGGGTTTGGCAGGAAAAGCATGAAAGGATGAATGAAGAGAGAATAACGACACAAATTATGTAGCAAAAGTGAGTGGCAGTGTTGGTCGGGGACGCCCTAGGAGAACTTATATCGATCAGATTAGTGGCTTACTAAAAAAGGCCGATATAAGGAGCACCCATAACCGACGAGCATGTATGCGTAGATGTATGAATGTAGAAGAAGCGAGAGAAGTGTGCCAGGATCGCGCCCAAATGGAAATCCATGATCTCTGCCTACCCCTCTGGGTTACGGGCGTGAGCGCATATTTATTTATTTCTATAAAATAAAAAACGGTTTCATTATAATAGAAAGCTATTTCATAATATCAGAGAAACCAAATATATAGATGATGAGATAAGTGTATGAATTCATACATTACCAAGACTTTAAAACGAGGTATCTTTGTAGTTTTACTGCTATGGTCTCTTCGAATTCTTGAGCAAGCCTTTCCACTCGTTTATAATTTTCATCATCTAATAACGGACGGACACTTATCAGGTACTGAAATATAAAAAAACAGCAGACTACAATTTAAAATCAAATAACAATAGTACATGCATCACATTATTCAGCATAATACTAGGTAATATTCAAACCATCAGATTTTCACACAGTGACATTGATTTATATGTTAATTTTTAGTTTCTGGACAATTATTAGTTTAGTGTAATATCGAGAAAATTAGGAGAGAAAAAAAGAAGTTACATTTTAAAATAGCTACTTACCCTTTTCATAGTATCATTAACTGATGGCAATGGAAGCCTAGGCAGTGATCCCTGGAAACTGTAGAGCCTAGGCTTGTTCCAACCAGAGAGAACTTTAACAACACTAACCCATAGCAGCGTTTTAAACGATATCTTGGCTCCAGGTGCCCGAGATTCATACATCCATCCCTGTAAACATTTGCACCTGTTACTTATCTTTAAAAAACAAAATTCTGAAGTTTAGCGAAATAATTAACGAAAAGTTGTAAAAAGGTAAAAGTTAAATAATGTAGGTGTTATTACCTTATACATGAGTAAAACTTTAAGCATATACCGCATCAGGAATATGACCGATAGCCACATTGTAAGAGCTGCCAACAAGCAAGCTATGACTTGCCACATCGTCGATGTCCTAAATGTGAAAGAAGTAAAACAAGCTATTCATTAAGTTAACTTGTATTTAGTAACAGCATATAAGTAAAATACTAACATATCATAAAAATGGAATAAGTAATAAAATTCAAAAATATTATTTGCTTGTAAAATAATTAGGATGTTTGGAATCAAAATAATGAGATTTGTATTCAATTAAAATAGATTTACCCGGGCAAGACGGTCAACGCTTTTTGTACTAGTCCAAAAGGTATATTAAAGCCGCCAAAATGTGTTGCCACGAGTAACGCCCACAAGAAATAGAGGGATTGAAGATGCCCTGGGTACACGCCATTGCTTACACTGTTCTGTAAAAAATAAATATTTATATTTATAACTTTTTTGTTGGTTTATAATTAAATTTAGTAATTGTTACTCAGTACAATAATCATCAGAAGACAAAACAAAATTGTTTATACACAACAAGAGTATTATTTGAGTTTTACGTGTATGCATACCATTATATTTAAAATTTACGTTCCTATGTACTATTTTGTGTTTCTGAGACAATTTCAATAACAAAAAAATTACTCTCTGTTCGCTTGAAGCTTTAATAATTCAGCTTTTTTTGTATTTCATGTTAAATATAACCAGAGGCATCCGTTAAGAAACCGTGACACAAAAACTGAATTTATTTATTTATTGTGTACTTATTATACCAATATGAGTTCAGGTATGTTAATAGGATAAATGAAGGGAAAGTAACGAAATAAATTTATGTAGCAGAAGTGAGTGGCAGTGTTGGTAGGGGACGCCCTAGGAGAACTTATATCGATCAGATTAGTGACTACTACTATACAAAAGAAGGGCGATATAGATGTAAAAGAAGCGAGAGAGGTGTGCCAGAGATAACCATTTGGCGCGATCCGCCAAATGGAAGTCCGTTATCTCTGCTCACCCCTCTGCGTTACGGGCGTGGGTGCATATTTATGTACTATACCATTTCTAAATCACCATAAAAAGTGTTGGTTTTTAAAATTAATTGCGAGTCTAGCGTAGAACTTTTTTTAACGGTTGCTGGTTAAAGTTAACTTACTGTTTATTCACTTGATTGAGTTATAGACCGAACGGCTATTTTTTCGTACTTAACACCAATGTTACTTTACTCAAAGAACCATTTCATTAGTAATGAGTTCAGAATTTAAAAAAATAAACGTTAAGTAGGTATTTGTGACAATTTTGTAACACAAAACGTAAAAATCGGGTAATTTTCCAAGAAATCTAAAATGTTTAATATCCTAGGAATAGACCTAGTACTAGCCCAGTGTCGCTGTGGCGTGCTATTTTTAGGACACCCTGTATATGTATTTTTACGATCAAAATGGAATATAAAAAAGCCCGCGCAAGTATCGTCTTTCCGCAATGCACTTCTCTTAGGGCCTGACTACATTACCAAGTCTGACTAAGTGGCGCTGCCGTCAACTTCAACTCTATTTAAATGAATAAAAAAGACTGAAAATAGACCGTGACATAAGTACTACTGAAATATTTACGATCAATCAATTCTTTAAGAGACTACACAATTGTTTTATTTTATTTATAAATAGAACTAACGTTAAAATATTTAAAACTATTTAATAACTAAAAAAAACACGGAAAGCTCGTGAACGTAAAATATTGTTTAACATAAGGGCGCAGCGGGTCACCTAAAATAAGTATCACCGACGCGCATGAACATCCCCAACACCAGAGGAACTGCAGACTCGTTGTCCGCCTTCGAGCAAGGAGTACGATCGCTTCTTGAAGGTCGTATTGGTTTGGAAATACCGCTGGCGACAGATTATTCCACAACGCGGTCATGCGAGGTAGGCAGTAGGGAATACCGCGAAAACCGCGTTTTAGCGAAATGTCAATCGCTAAGATGGTGAAGATGGTATTTGGAGCTCTTTCGAGTTGAGCGATGACGAAACTCAACGGCAGAAATAGTTCCAAAAAGTTCTTCGCAACACTCCCCATGGTATGTGCGGTCAAACATTCATATATTTTTTTATATAATTCTTTTACCAATAGAAAGTTATATTCTTCGGAAATAACATAGGCTTTTTACTGTTAATCTGACAATGTTGACTTCATCTCTAGCGTAATACACGGCCACTACTATACGTAGATTTCCCCTAACGATCTCTACAAATATGGGTCCCTTGCCGTTATCCAGTGGACTGCCGCAAACTTGAGCAGATCGTCGGCATAGTCCATACTAATACTTTGTCGTCGGTCCATCCTGCAGGTCTAATTATGCTGCTATTATTGCTTTCACCGCAGCTTATTTATCCTAACAATGCCTGGTGAGTTAGCACGTCAACGTAATACATTTTTAATTATGAAATAAATGAAATATTACTAACAGCTGCTTAGTTCAAGGGCGATCCTCTTATGTTTCATAGTTCCTCAACGTGGTATAGAAG
>JWHW01038195.1:476561-487586 GCA_000931545.1 Papilio glaucus | reverse complement strand
AAGCATGCTAGTAGAGTTAATGCCGTTGAGATGCGATCCTTAAGAAGTATGTTAGGCGTGACACTGAATGACAGGATTAAAAATACCATTATAAGGGAAAAGTGTGGCTTAAAAGTGGATGTTGTGACTAGAATTGAGAAAGGTATGCTTCGGTGATTCGGGCATGTTGAAAGGATGAAGGAAGGGAAAGTAACGAAACAAATTTATGTTTAACAAGTGAGTGTTGGTAGAGGACGCCCTAGGAGAACTTATATCGTTCAAATTAGTGACTTACAAAAAAAGGGCGATATAAGGAACACCAATAACCGACGAGCATGTAATATGCGTAGATGTATGAATGTAGAAGAAGCTAGAAAGGTGTGCCAGGATCGCGCCAAATGGAATTTCATGATCTCTGCCTAGCCCTCTGGGTTACGGGCGTGAGCGCATATTAATTTATTTTAATTAACTACGTGCTCGGCGTTGGACATGAAGTTTGTTGATCAGTGTTGTAGCATAAGTGGTCTACACTTGCGGTCACATTGAATGAGTACGCGTATAGGGCGACTAATCAAACTATTACTTAACATTGAATCGCGCGTACGCAAGTGTACACAATGATATCGCAACAGCATTATATTCGTCACTCGCGCCAAAAGACGCGCCGGAACCGGCAATTTCATTGTGCATACTCGTTAAGGAGTCGCATATTTATAGTACCGCCAGTCACGTGGTTCGACGTGCAGATATAACGCTATTGCACAGGCAGATAATAAATAGTACTGTGCAGTAGTAATTGAGGAAGAACCGAGCCACTGACAAGGTTGTTAGTGTAGTTAATGCCGGAATCCGCAGATGCGATCATTGGTCACGCAGTATTAGTTTCATCGCATACCTTAGGGTTGTTTGTAAGTTTGCATCATTCATAAATATTCACAATAAATGAGAAATAAACCATTTGATTCCTCATTTATTGTGGATACAACAAAGAATTGAAACAACCTTCCGATATGACAATAGAAGAGTGAGAAGTTAACTCTAACCTTGTGCGTAATGTCTTCCGATCACAGCGCTACATAGCATCAGGTGGAATTGTTCTCAAGCACTAGATGTTCTCATTAAAAAAAAAACTAGAGCAATGTGGTATCTTCGACCACTCAGTTATGTTAAGACACACATTACATACAGTACATAAGATATTTCGCCAAACTGATAATCAGTTTGTTAGCGATTTAAAAGCGCCCGCGCCAGTTTAGCGCGAACCTAAAGTCAGCAAAATATATTTCGCGTAAAGTTTGTGCAGAATATCAGTCATATTATTTTGTTGGAGCAGAAACCGAATTCAGGTTACTCGCAAATCTAGCAATTGCAAGCGGCAAATATTTGACTCAATAAATCCTCCAAGATTTAGCCTAGATTAATATTGCACATCCTCTATTTTATTATCACATAATACTCTACGAATATAAAAACTCTACGCCATAATATAGTAAAAAGGCAATGAATATTGCCACAAAACACACACAAATACAAAGACTTCCATCACTTATAATCCATGTAATGTACATAATATAATAATTTACATGTATGTGCGATAACCTTTACTAATCTCATTTATATAATCTTTTATAGAGTATGTGCGGACAACTCGTGTAACAGCAAATGCTTCTTTTATATTTAACAATATTTGATTATTACAAAACATGTTCTTTTACATGTTCTCAATAATTATTATAGATAGTGATGGCTAAGCCTCTAACCTCAATCTTACTTATTTATAAAACAATTTTAAAGAAATTTAGTTACAATTGCTGAATCTTCGTCATTTGTTGAAATTTGTGCCGGTTACTCAGTGGCGTACCGTGGTACCCCTGTCAAATTAGTTCTCGATGGAAAGCGAAAGACGATCAGTATCTTTTTCTGTAGTGATTTTATTTATCTACTCGTATGTATAAAAACCATCGTATATTGAAGAATTTTGTACGTCATGAGTACAAATATATTTACAGTTATGAACATAGTTCATTTCTTGTCATGTTACGATCATTAGGTTTTTTTTAAAAATAATTAGAAAAAAAAAGTATATAAAAATATATTTTATTTTTAATAAAACAATAATTACTTTGGTATTTAGATTAGAGTTGATTTATTTAATTTTCTTGTGATTTAATCATCAATCACAACAAGTTGCCAGCATCAGTTTTACCTGGCGTACTTTCAACCACTTAACGCCAGGTGGGATTATGGTCATGCGCAAGTTTATTCATTATAGATGCAACGTCGACATTAAAATAACATAAGCTACAAACCCGGAATCGCGCCAATCGTTTCTTCCAGGACCTGAGGCCGGACTCCCACACCAAATAGAGCACCTCCCTATCAAAGTTGACGTCCCATCCGTCATGGGTAATTGCGAAGGAGAACGCGACCGCCGAGTGCGCTTCCGCCATCTTGAATTAGCTTGTCTGTGTTGTGTCCACCTGTGCGGTACAAAGTTCGTTGTTTTTTAATGTTGTTATCTAAACAATGGAAAAATTAAACACGTAAAAAATAAATCCATTTAGACAAAAAAATGATTCATAACTACTCCTTGAAAGTTTAAACTTTCAAGCCTCGATCTGCTTGACCCTCCTGAGGTTAGGTTTATACCAAGGTAAAAGGAAAAACAACATGTTATACAGATTATAACATATCGAGATACTGTAATGGTAAACAAAAATCTCTCGCTTCGTGTGAATAAATGCAAAGTACAGATACACTTGAATTTTTAAAAGCTCGGTACATTTTTTTATAAAAGAAGGTAGCAAACGACGAAGCTGTTTACCTAATATTAAGTGACCGCTACCCATAGGCATCCACAATAAGCTAATGAGTTGCAGAGCGTTGCCTACCTTTAATGAACAGAGGATAGGGACAAACAGAGAATATAATGTTAAGGTTACTTATTACCAAGGTGAGGAGTGAGATGTTATACATCATGTGCGACTGCTGTAAGCCGCGGTTTTATTTCTGGTGAAAATCGCGCAGTGTATCTTAGTTTAAAACGGATTTTTTATATCGGTAAGCGGCATAACGACCAGGAAGTGCAGTTCGTGCCTATGACAATATGCTCAGCGGTCTTAGTTGAAAAAAAAACTAGATCGAAATCTCACAAGTCTAGTGGGATAAGATGGTAAGCCTGGATGCTCTTTAAGTTCAATAGCAACTACCCTCATCTCGATCTTTTCCCAATTTAATATTAGGTCGGCACAGTATGACCGTAGTATATACTGTATAAGCTTTGGCTACAGTTTTACGGCCAACCGTCTGTCTGCTTGATGCCTCTTCGGGAATACTACCAAATACATTAATTGTTGATAATACAAACTAACAATGTCCTTTAGGGCAGTTACGTCATACCAGTGCAACGGTGTGGTACAGAAGTTAAAACTAAATAATATTTTTAAGTATCGTTACGTAACATAAATTACTAATTGACTGTGCGTATGTGTGTGCGGGCGTCGTATAACAGCGATTGACTCGTCTTCATTGTATAGCTTAATTAAATTTTATTAAACAACAAAGACACGATCAATTGTTTGAATAAATTAAAGGTCGCGTGAACTTGCGTTATCCGTCCTAAAAATGTTGCCTAAAAAGTTGATACGAAAAACAATGATACACATGCACCTTCGCTCGTAATAAAATAAACATGATAAAAGTAATTTATATTTTTATTAATTTAGAATTTTAATTTCAACTTTTATGACATACGAATACTAAACATCTATTCTGACGAAACATGATGCTACAAAAGACACCGAAGAGTGAAGCTGGGTTCACACACACCATCAATATACGGAGAAATTCGAAGAGTTACGGATGCCTGCCTGCTATGGTAGCCGTACAAAAGAAATACAGATACTAAACAGTGAGTGGGGAGGACGGGGCTTACGGCACCTTATTCATCAGACAAAACTCTACTTCACGTCTATCGTGTGGTTGTGATACTTTTTAGAACAATCCCGTCCTTTCTTGAAACAGCTGCTGCTGCTGGTGGTTTTACTACTGTACTGAACACAACTTTATTACGTACACGTCTCTCTAAAAAAATTATGTGTTGTTTTATAGGATAAGGGTTGCGCCCTTATCTAGCTACTACTAGCGGTTTGCCTAAGATTAAATGATCAGCGACGCCCATGAATATATACTACCGCGGATGCGTTTCCGTTCTCTAAGGAAGCAGTATGCTGTTTTGCCTTAAGGAACCTAAGTCGTATTGGCGTGGGGAATATCGCAGGAGACAGATCATTTCACAACGCTGATGAAAACTGCGCGGTAATAAAATACCAATGATAGGTGATGTGGAATGAATAATACATAAAACAAACAAAAAGATAGAATCACAAAATAACGTCAAAAAACACAAGTAATAACAAATTTTAATTGTAACAAACCTCTGCAATGCAGCCGATAAATATAGCTTTTCAAATTATTAATATTATATACATATATATAAACTATATAAAAAGTTCAAACATAAGGGTTCTGTAGCTTCAAAATAAAAAAAAGATGTCAATCACAAGGAATGAAAGTTTTCAAACTCGATCCAAAATGAGGTCATTATAACTCATTTATAAATGACTACATTTTCCTGAAATTATTATATTAATTGCTTTAAGCAAGTATCTTTAATTATAAATTTAAAATAATTAATTTAAAATCGACAAATTACCCTCAACAAAATAATTACTTTTTTTGTAATATCACATTTTGTAATATTAAGTTCATTACCAAAAATAATTTGTTAGAGCATTTTTAGACGAGGAATGAACCGATAGTAACAAGACATATTCATGTTGCAAAAGTGTCCCGTTACTCTCCCTTCATTCATCCTTTCACTAACCCACTAAATATCCTCTTTTAACCCACACTTATAATGCTATTTTTAATCCTATTATTCAATGTCACGCCTAACACACTTCTTAAGGATCGCATCTCAACGGCATTAGCTCTACTAACATGCTTTTCTTGCCAAACCCAGCTCTCATTTCCATACATTAACATGGGGACTAGTACAGCATTGTGTATTGCCAGACGTGCCTTCATAGACACATGCTGACTCCTCACTACTGTACCTATAGCCCCATTCATTTTATCTTCCGCATTCACTTGTCGATTTAAACCTTTAACGTGTCTACCATCTCTACTAAACATACATCCCAAATACACAAACTCTCCCACCTGTTCCACTTTTTTGCCGTTAACATTTATATCAATTACTGTTTTAATTTGTTCTCTTTCACACACTATTATTTTTTATCTACATTCATCTCCATACCTCTATCTTCCAATGAATCATTCATTACATTCAGCATAAATTGTAAGTCTTCCGCCGATGACGCAAACACGACCTGGTCATCGTCGTATAAGAGGCATTTTACATTTAGTTCACACATTCTTAATCCACAACCTTTATCTTTTAAAGCTTTCAAACAATCATTCATAAAGAGATTAAACAGCCACAGGGATGCTACACAGCCCTGTCTTACACCAGTCTGAGTTGGCCCATTAGTTCTAACACAAGCAGTACTCTTTAGAAAGAGATTTTAGAGAGGTAAAAATAAATATTTACTTACTACTAAAATAATTTAGCTCTAAATATGCAGATTCAGATATACATGTATATTAGTTCTAGGAAATCTATATATATTTTCTTCTATGCATTTACTTCCATTAATCCTTTTATACCCAGTCCTTATATTTTGCACTATACTCACTCCTCATATTTTAGTAGTACATAAATGTAACCTCTTTCATGACAATAAGTGCGCCAGCATCTTAATAGCTAATGAGTTAAAAATGTCAACATACATTTTATTACACTACTCCTGTATAAAATTAAGCATACAGCTAGATAAAGTTTAAACAAATAGTACTGATAGCAACATTATCAAATAATTATTGGGACAGTCTAGTATGCACATTATTTGATAAGGCGGCCTTACTTTATCAGTTATCTATTAGGGCAAAATTACAAGGAAAATAAAAAAATCACATATCCTGGTTTTATAATACATGCTTAATTACTATTATGCTCCCAATAGTAAGAAAGATGCATATAATTTTTTTTTACAAAATTGTGCTATTCATATTATGACAATTTGGAAAAATTATGAATCTGCTATTATTTTTTGTTATTCTATTGTTGTTATCTTATTTAGTTTCAGAGTTACCACAGTGAAGAAGGGCTCATCTCCATTATCATTTATACTTTAAATAAGATGAAAGGACACCTTATGATAGAAGTAAAATGAACAGACGTATTTGCATAGATGAGTCTAATCTTTCAATGAATAACTACTTTGATGGAGAAGTATAAAAGTGCATATATTCATTAAATTCCACATGTGACCAGCTATAACTGGCTATTTTGCCTTTTAATTTATTGAAAATTAGGGCTAATACTAGGAGTCTAAAGAACCTATTTATCATTTGCATATTTTCAATTAAGTACACTTCTTTCAATAGACATATTTCGTAGATGTGCTTTGTTTTTCTGTGGCATGAAATTATATATCAATCATACTTTATAAAAGAGATGCAAATAATTAGAAGTATGTTTTATTATTTACCGGATTAAAGTGTCTCTGATTACTTTAATCAACCACCAATTTGAATGATGTTCATACCTTTAAAATGTTATAACATTAAATCACAAGAGAAGATATGGGCAGAAAAATAATACATTCACAGAATTTTGATAAATGCAATTACTAAAACACAGCATAGGTTTTCCCAAATTTCAACTTAAAATATTTTTTTCTCCATTAACTTTTCGTGAGATACGTCTTTCTTATTATCGGCAGTATTAGGAAATAATTAAACTTAATATGATTTTTTTATATTCTTTAGAAATAAATTCAATGTTTAGAATTTTATTTTGCGAAAAACAAATCGGTTTTAAACCTGTAATTATATGTAGATATTTAAAAATTTCGAGTGATATATATGAGACCCTAATTCCAACGCTCTAAAACTTTTAGATTACATTTTAAAAGTAAAAATTAATTATTTTTAGAATAATTTCATTATAGAATTTACATAAATAAACAAATTTCAACTAGAGATAATGTTGTTCACTCTTGGAGTTCATTATTGGACAAGTAAAATAAATCAAGATGAGAAAAAAAACGAGGTAAATTCCCTGGAATAGAAGAGAAATTGTTTCTATGACATACATATCCGCATAATACACAGACGTCAGACAATAATTATATAAATATTTAACACGTTCGCAGCGGTACACGCACACACGCATAGCTGGTGTCAAAGTCTAAACTTAACGCCGCGGCGCTCACCATGGATATACGTCGATTTTATAACTGTCTAGGATCAAAAATTGTATTTAATTTTCACTTAGCGCGGTAATCTTTACAAATTATAGTTATATTGATTGCTTAAAATTAACGGGAATTTAATAAAAGCTTATGTTATATCAATAACTGCTAAATAAATGATATAAAATACAAAATCTCACCTTTGAAACTCCTAGAAAGAGACGAACAGCGTACTAAGTTGGTACAGTTGTCACTATTTAGTTAGGAAATAGGTAGGTACTGTTATTATAACAGTACCTTTTTGGTTATTATTTATATACCACCATTTATCATTGTGTCGTGAGTTATCTACTCAGTTCTATGCTATTTATTCTTTAGGAATGTTGTGTTTTCCCTTAAAATACTAGTGACAACAATAAACTTAATAAATAAAAGAATTATTAATTAAAAACAAGGTTCGAGTTACGTTCGAAACATCAGTAGGTAGCACAGCACAGCTAAAGAATAACGCAGCAACGCAGCGATAAATTGGATAAACTAAAAGCGAATCGAATGGTCGAATGAGTAGTTGAGGAACGAGGTCGTATGGATTAAGTCTTGCTAGCAAAGAAATTTAATAAGTACTTTATTGGCAGCACTTAACACGTGTTCGTAGAATGTTTATAACAAAAAATTGAATAATTACATTTAAAATTAATAAGTTTCTAAATAAACACTTTAATAAATTACAACGATAATTTATACGTAAATACTAGAAGTACTCTAAGGCGGGGATGGCTCATGGTCGCATGTTCTTGCCATGCAAGCAGTCTAGTGTTTCCGAGAAGCATCTGGATTATTTTGTACTTAAATCACATATAACGTAATAGTTGAGTTATAACATTGAAATATATTTTTATCACGGTCTTATTTGTTCTCGTTTTTCTTATGCGTTAAACAGATCATCAGAAGCAACGTTACTGTCATTGTCAAATAAAAGTCAAATATACATTCTACATACAGGTAAGGTAAAACGTAAATAAGGTAAACTAAAGACGAAACACGAAAGTTTTTTTGCATATATGCTAAATACCAGTTTGTAGTAATTCAAATGAGTCAGTTTATTCCAAAACTTATTCATAGAGTTAATTAATCTAAGAGTAGGTAAAAAGACTGGTTCAGTGTAAAAATAAAAAAAAATGAAATTGCGGTCTTTGTCGAAATGCAGATTTCTCATTGCAATTTTAGTCTTTTCATTTCTAGTCTGGATTGCTTATTTATATTTGAATAATTTACGAGTAAATTATAGCAGTTCTGAATTCGGTAATCGTTGCATGTCTGAACTGACTTCAATCAAATATCAACTAAATGGTAATTATATATATACATGGTAGGTCTACAATATCTGTATAATAAATTATAAGTTTAATGTTTTTTTTTAAAGTTGTTACAGAATATAAAAATCGTATCGATAAATTATTAACAGAAACTCAGAAAACTCTTGACGCAGATAAAGAAAGGTTCAAAGATGTAATGGAAAGTTGTGGGGCCATGAAACAACACACAGCAATTTGTCAGGTGCGTTTTTGAACTTCTTCTTCAATAATATTTTTATGTTCCATCTCAAAGCTTATTCACCAACATTTTGGATGTTTTTTAATAGTAATAGAGCCCGCAACACCATTATTTGCACAAATGGGCCAGCTCAACCAGTGAAATACCACAACCTCACAGATGGAGTAAGATGTGAAGTTGAAGTATGCTTCTGCCTTTCATCTCATGAGTGCAGTGCTGGATGATCAATTTCAGTTGCCTCCCTTTTCACATTTATTCCTCACAAGATAAGACAAGAAGGGAAGGGATTGGATGGGGAGGGGTAGAAGCGGGATAAATAAATATCCTTTTTCCTGTCTTCCACTTAATTTTTAGAGTACCATAATTTAATAATGAAGATGGAGAGGATGCTTTGCGTTATTCATAAGTATTAATAACAAAAAAATATTTTAATGATGGTAAAAATAAACGATTCTGTTATTTTCAGAGTCAGTTTGAAGATCTACAAAGCGAATGCAAAAGAGTTAAGGAGGATTATGACAAATTGAAGAAAGATACTGAAATGCTCAAAACATCTTGATGGTTAAGTTTTTTCAAATAATTATGTAAAAAAATTGGTTCCTTCACACAAACTCTCAAATTGTACATAGTAACATAAATTTCAATTTGGAAATGGAATGATTTGCAGCGAGTTATAAAGTAAATAGTATATGTTACTATAGAATCCAAAAAAAAAAATTATAAATAAGAAAAATCAAAATTATAGGATTTCTTCCCTGATTCATGAATGGCAAATTATGGGTGACTTGAGGAAGAGCAATATTTTTTATGCACTTACATATTATGTATTGCTGTTTATTATAAGGTTTTTTTAACTTAGATAGAAGATCAGAAGTTTGCATAGTTCTAGATAAATGTAGCGATTGGCCTCCATTATATGAATGGGTACACAAAAAGTGAGGCAAATAATTATTTTTTGAGATTTTACATTTGTTGAAAAGTCTTGTGCAACAAATACGACTTGGAGTGTAATTTGTCCAATAAACTAAAAGTTATTACATATTTCAACATTCTTCTATTACAGCTTCCAACATGAAATATTCTAAGAAATTGTCATCCCGATTTGCGAATAACCAACATGGTTCACTGCCCTTCTGAAATATAGGATAGGGGATAGCTATATACATTTAAGTTTCTAGGAAAGAATTATAGTCAAGGTCTTTTAAGAAAGAACTGTGAGGTTTGAATGAACTGTCCATTTTTTAAGCACACTGCCTCTCGTCCTGAACTCTCTTTTGTAAGCTTGGCCTGTATAGGTATGCCACTAAAGATAATTTACATATTGGACAATACCTCTAAGTGATATTAATTTTATAAATAATAGAAGTACTAATTGTAATGTGAAAATTTTAATGTAAAAAGTGTTAAATTTTTTTTATCCAACTAAAACAAGCGAGCGGTTCACCTGATATTAAGTGACCGCTACCCATAGGCATCAGCATCAAGCTAATGAATTGCAGATGCATTACTTACCTTTAATAGACAGGGAATGGGATAAAGAGGATAAAGTATATTTTCTCTTCCATCCATCACCTTCCCTAGTCATCTTACCTCTCCCATCCTTACTTACTTACTTTAAGGGGATGGAAATGATGGCTTCCGGATCCTAACCCAACGAGCGAGATACAGAATATTTCTACTCCAGGCCTGTCTTCTGTGGGGTCATGGTATTTCACCAGATGAGTCGGCCCACCCATGCAACAAATATTGTTGCGGGCACTACCAATAATTCATGCATTTGAAATACTTATGTAATTCAATTTTATACTAAGATTTGCAGTTATGTGAGTAAGTGAATATTATTATTCTGAAAAATAAATTATTAAATTGTAATTAATATTGTGATTTCTTGTATTCACACGAATACTACACATTGATATTAAACTAATTTTATCGTTTATAGTTAATAGTTTTGTTCTCGACATTTATGAATTATAAATTCACAATTAACTAAATAAACAAACTAAATAAAATCTGTAAAATTTGTTTAATTTCAACATAAATATTATCATTCATCATAGACAACTTTGTATAAATTCTTAAAACATTTGTTTCATCAAATTTCATCATTGTCATCTTTAATAATTATGAATTCACAATTAACGGTATTGTACACATTTGTATATGTCGCAGT
>JWHW01038195.1:441444-476343 GCA_000931545.1 Papilio glaucus | reverse complement strand
CCCACTCGTTCTGAGGCTAAATTGAGGTTTTAGAGCATTGTACCGAGCTCCTCCAGGGTCTCAGCCATGACTACAATATCATCGGCAAGTCGAATGTGAGTGATGTACTCGACGTTGATGTGCCGAGTCCTTTCCATTCCATGACCTTGAAGAGTTTCTAGGAAATAACATCTCTTACTCTGTACTTGGACTGACATAGTGGCGTTTTAGTATGAACACTTTAGCGCTTCAATATACCAGTAGTCGATTTGACACCGCTGGAGAGACTGCAGTACCGCTCAGGTCTCGACCGAATCGAAAGCTTTCTTAAAGTCAACGCAAACCCTAAGCATATTGGCAGGTCTTCAATATAACCTGCCCTATCGTATGTTTGTGGTCTACGGTTACGGTACTAAAGCCTTTACGGAAACCGGCTCGTTCGGGAGGCTGGAAGTCGTCAAATCTGCGAGCGAGACGATTCGTAATGACCTTCGAAAACAACTTGTAGACATGGCTCAGAAGTGAGATGGGCCTGTAATTCTTCAGAAAGGCATGATCCTTCTTGAAGAAAAGTATCGCCACATCTCTGCTCCATGCCCGTGGCATATGAGCCTCAAGGATGACGGAATTGAAGAGCTTTTCGAGAACCTTAAGCCTCAGTTCTCCAGCTGCCCTCAATAGTTCTGCTGTGATTCCGTCAATCCCGGTGCCTTGTTGTTCTAGAGCCATACTAATATCGTCGAGACTGACGTCCGGGATATCTTCATTATAGTGTCAGGTTAATCTGCCTGGGTTCTTCTGCACCAATACAGTTGCACCAAAGTTCGTCCTTAATCTGCGAGTAGGACAGCATCGGCCGCTATTGCACGAATGGGTAAATATAGCAGTGAATACAGGATAAGGTTGTGAAATAGATATAATTATGCTTTTGTGTTTGGTATTATAAGTGAGTTACACTTCAACCCTTAAAAATCACTTTTTCGACCAAAAGTTGTATAATAGCGTGCCATGGTGTGGTGTGATAGCGTCGATTAACATTAGTAACATTAGTGACCTGCTACTTCTTTTGTTTCCTTCGACCAGAAAAATGAAAAATATTTGGTGAAAATTCATAATTAAATAAATATGCGCCACGGCCGCAACCCAAAGGGGTAGGCAGACATCATGGATTTCCATTTGGCGCCATCCTGGAACACTTCTCTCTTCTACATCCATACATCCACGCATACATGCTCGTCCGTTATGGGTACTCTTTATATCGCCCTTCTTTAGTATGTCTCTAATCTGATCGATATAAGTTCTCCTTGGACGTCCCAACACTACCGGTCACTTTTGCAACATAAAATTGTTTCGTTACTCTCCCTTCATTCATCCATTCAACATGCCGAACCACCGAAGATTAAAATCTTTAACGTTTCTACCATCTCTACTAAACATACATCCTAAATACACAAACTCTTCCACCTGTTCCGCTTCTTAACCGTCAACATTTATAGATAGTACTGTCTTACATTGTTTTCTTTCAAATGCCATTACTTTCGTTTAATAAAACTAATTTAAATTATTTTTCAAAATCTTTATTTGTCGTAAGGAATATTGATATATTCATTTATTAAGTTCACAGTTAGTAAAAACGGAAATTAAAAAAAAGGTAATTTGGCTTAGTAAAAACTAGAGATGTGTTTGTTGACACAAATGAGTAAAATTTTACGGTTCCGTTCTTGCCAGTGTGTGTTCCAGGTCAAAAGGCCATTTATTGGACAGCCTTTGGACAGCAATAAATTTGTTATCCTATTTATAAGCCTCTACGGTTGAAAATTGTGCATTCATATTCGAAATTAGTTTAAAAAAATTATTCCGCCAAAGACTTGATTAATGACGTGTGACGTTTCAGACATTAGCGAACTACCCATCGCCCCTGTATTTCACCATTAAGAAAAACGAAATAATCTGAATGCGATTGGTAAAGTCCTAACTGTATAAGAAATAAAATAGGTTTTGCCATGTTCGATTAGTTATTATATTTTTGTTATTTCTATAGATGATATCAGCTGAAAGTTAAGTGTGTGGAGAAATAGCCGATGCTATTTCGTTCGGGCAGACAGCTTGACGCCGAGACCGGATGTGTAAGTATAATTCTTAGTTTTTGTAAATGGAGACGTTTCTCATGACTTTTTCTCGCTATACTTGACTTTTATAAATTTAGAGATAGCGAAATTTAGATGAAATGTTAGTTTTAATATTTAAATGTATCACAAAATAAAATCCGGTAATGGAACTAAGAAAATTAAATGTTATGATGCACTGCATAAGACATGAGGACGTAAAAATATTTTCTCGCATCCCAGCCGCTATTTAAATTTTTCTTCGAGCGCTGTTTGAAGACCACGAACCTGTATTAAAAAGCAATAATTTAATCCTCAAATGTCCCTCGTACTCGTAAACCGAGGATTTTATCTAACAAATTTTGGAGATTCTCTGACTCCTAGCTATGCTACGTACTGCCACATTTCCTAACGTCTGTCTATACTTCTTTAATAATATGAGTAATGTATTTCTTAAAATCTTATTTTATGTAAAAGAAGGTCGTAGAAAGATTTCAAAATATGCAATTCTCATGTTTTAATTCACTACAACTCTCTTTCCAGCTAAAATTATACCGCTAAAGAATATTTTAAGCGTGGGATAATACGGCTGGTAAAATTGATTGAGCGCCGCCTCATGGCGGGAACACAATTAATCCATTCGAAAATTATCCGGTGCCGTCCCCGGGGCTTCAATTAAAATGTAAATGTCGCGGGTCGGTGTTGGAGTCTGATAGAGGTCCGGCGAGCGCGCGCACGCGCTAACTCTGGTACATTTTCCCGGCCGCGGTGATAAGCGTCCTGAATAATATGAATTTAAAACAGTACCATTGCGAGCTGTGGTACACAGTACATAGTAATTTAGATAAACGTATATGATTTCAAAAAACATCGCAACTTTTAATTATAATTTTTTTTGTTATGAAACATTAAAGTGAGAAGTTTTTCTGTTGTAAGATATTAGGTATCGGTGTTTACTTGTTTAAAACCTGATCAATCCAGCTTTTCTTGGGATGGCTTTAATAAATAAATGTATATCTTCTTTCATGTGATTATATTTTTTATAATTAATTACTTTTTTATCTTAATAGTTGTAAACAATCTATAAAGTGAACACCGCTTTACCTTTATATCATATCTGTGACAATAAGAAAAATTAAGTATTATTTCAAAGAAAAATTAAAAAGAAAAGGGTTTGAGGAACCCTATGACTTCAGCATCTTTCCATTCGCTTGGAAAGACGCTTTTTCGAAAGGTCATTGCCTTGTTATAAAAGAGAACTAGTAGCAGTACAATAACAGCAGGAAAGAGTTTGGTCACCCTATTGGTGATACCGTAAAACTCTTAGTCGGGAGCTTTAATTTCGTCGCAAGTTACCGGGGGAACGGTAATCGCCAGGCGGTTCACGTTTTCTCCGATAGACCTCGCTGTCCACTATTCGAAGGTGGACAGGGTCGACCGATAGGCAACAACAACAGGGTGAGCACTGGGTATCGATGCTGTCAGCCAGACATTCGGCTTTTTCTTCGTCTACCATGGCTGGCGGTATTTTTAAGCGAGATAGCGGCGGCATCTTAGAATGTGTGTCGCCTTTGAGTGATATGGGAAGCCGCCAGAAGACTGAAGATGAAGAAATGAAGCTTTATAAACAATAAAATTATACACTAAAAGATTACTAGATAATAAAAAAATAAGTGCTTCAATATTATAAAATAAAATAAATTAGAATAGAATTACAAAATCATGAAATGGTGACTCCATTGTGTAACTTGTGTAACTTTTTCTTTTTTTGAAAGCATATCGATTTGGAACTAATTGATACTAGATATTTTTAACATGATACCACGATTGTGATGTTAACTTAATTAAATGATAATTGTTTATTAACGAAATTGTTGAAATTAAAGTTTGGTTTAAGTAACCCTTATTTATTTTTATATGTTTTATTTTTATTAAACATTTAATTGTTTATTTATTATTTCAATTTAGACAAATAACAATTCCCTTCCATCTATCTTTTTCTTTTGTCTAATTGGCTCACCTGCTAAAGAATGACCAAACTATTAAAATTAATTTGATTGAAATTACACAGGATTTGAACCTCTCACATTTATAAAGATCATTTTTCTAATCACCCAAATTATACAATCACTTAACTAAACCATCACTTTTATTAAAAAAAGACGATAGATAAAGTACTAATAAATTGAATTTCTCAATATTGAATTCGAATTTAACTCGATATGTCCTCTTGTCAGTAAATTGAAAGTCATGCCGGAAGCACCAAATTAATACATTCGCGGTGAAGCGGGATAGGGGAGGCTTAAAGGGGCGGCACGCTCCGCCTCCCCCCTGTTGTTCCGACCCCTAGTCTCTTACCAAGTCTCCACGATTCAACAAAGGGGAATGAAGGTGAGATATCTACCTAAAATTACATAATACCACACATATACATTGTTATTCACATAGATGTATTTACCTCATTGTTATTGCTGGCCGGATCGATAGCGACGGTTACGGGTGGTTGATGTAAGTTTGTATCGTAGATAAGCAGCTAAACTTTAGAATAATTAAACTATAACAACGAATATTTCATAACTATGTTATATGTAGGACAACACTGACTAATATTATAAATGCGACTAATATTAGACATCCAGTTTGTTTTTTTATATGTTCGCTTGTTACGCTTTAACTTGTTAACAACTAAACCGATCATTATGAAATTTAGTACATACATTGTCAGGGGTATAGTAAATGATATGGGGTTCTTACCTTTATCTCGAAAATTAAACTGTTCCCGAGAAACCTTCATTACCAATTTCGGTTGCTATGCCAATGTATTGTGTTTTGACAACAACTTTTTGACACATGTTACCTATGATTAGAAGTTATTATGGGCGGAATCATCTTACAAAAAAATCTAGTTTAGAAAATGTGAAATCTAGTTTAGAAAATGTGAACGACCGAAGGCGCAGGCAACAGCTAGTAGAACTATATGTTATTGACAAAAGAAGACAGAAGACGTTTGGATTGTATCGCATGAATAATTTTGTAACTATACAATACCTCATATTGATTGTACGAGTTCAGTACGCCAACGATGTAAAAACATAACCTGTATACTAATCTAAAACAGAATACTATTCTTATATAATATCTCCTCAACAAGAGTTTGCCAGATGCTTGGTAAAATTGTGGTACAATAACATATCACAATTGTACGCAGTGTTTTTTTTTTCTAAAGTAAATATAACCTAGATAAAGAGAATACAAATGCTGTAAATTATATTTTTAAAAAAATTATGTCCAAATAGACGAATAGTTTTCGTTATTAGTATATTAATAAAAATATTTAAATAATTATAAATAAATAATCAATCCGCGTTGAATATTGCGCAGTGATCCGCATGTTTCATAAATATTGATCAAAATCTCAATATTAACAGTAACATTTCATTGTAAACCCAAGAACATAAGTTTCATCGAACGGATACCTTAGCAAATATTTATTTACAATATCAAAGTTTTGTCTTAATTTTGAATTCAACTTGGTTGCGGTATTGTATCGTTTGTTAAATTCCGTAAGTAAAATTAAACTGTATGTTTGAATTTTCAATAAAAGTAGCTTTATGATTTGTTCTTTCTCACGTTCTGCTTTAATATAAGTAGCTATACTATTACTCGTTATTTAAAAAATGGTCTCGCTAGTGTGAGCGATACATTGTAATGCGGAATTTAGTTTATTGTTTGCAACTTTTTATAAGTACACTAGCGACCCGCCCCAGCTTATTTAGATTGCTACAGCATTTTTCGATCTTACCTACGTTATAACAGAAATTTATGTGCAAAATTGCAATTTTCTAGGCTCCTTTATATCTTTTTTGTATGCCATATATGAATATTTTATTTCATTTAGAATATACACATTAGAAAAAGTTTAGCTTTCTGAAAAACAACTTCAACTATGTTAAATCTCACACATTACCATGCGCCCAATATTCTTAAAACTTTCTTGAACTTTTCTCTTCGCCTATATAATATTATATTTTATTATTATTTACTATCAATAGATTACATCAGTAAAAACTTTCATTTAACGTCGAAAAAGTTTTTTTATTTATTTCTATAGATTTGTTGGCCACAAACCTTTGCGGGCGTCTTCGTAACACCCTACCAAAGTTTCATCACAATCCGATCAGTGGTTTAGGAATGCATAGAGGAAAACAAACATACAAACATTGAGTTTTATTCATAAAGATGTGTGCCTGTGAAAGTAGAGTGCGAGAAATGGAATTGAATTCATCCATAACATCCATAACTTATAAAAATCCATATTTTCAAGTTACGTCTACCTCTATGTTACGGGCGTGATGCTTACAAATTATTTATTTTTTAAAAGTTTGGAACTAACACAATATTTGATTGTATTTGACACTATCTGAAATGATAATCAAATTGCTTCTAGTAATTTTTTTTCCAATCGGCTTGTCTATACTATTTATCTATTAAACTGTTTGTCTATTACTCTATCAGCTATTGTCTTGTCGAATACCAGGGCAAGAATATCTAGAAAATGATCACGGTGTCTGTATCATTTCTTTCCTCGAATTTAGCTATTATAAATTACGACAATCATTAATGCGAATCAAATTTGTAGACATATTCGTTTGAAGCTCACTTTCTCAATTCTTCAGGACCGATATGATATTTGTCGGCAATTAAAAAAAAAACATTAATTATTCTAAGGCATGGTTGATGATTCATAACGACAATGGTTGTTTAATACCTTAATAGTTCCTTTAACCGACATGAAAGAATTTCATGTCGCTAACGTAAAAAATATACCAAAAAAAGATGAAAGATATTTCATCGGTACAATTAACTTTTAACAGCTCATCCTTCAATTAGCTTTAAAGCGCTGAAGTGTTCAAAAACTATTGGGAGCGCTCTCACATGCGTTCGTCTAGTAAATTTATTTGTTTAAGCGAACTCAGTCCAAGCACTTGAAGGCTGAAGGAAACAAAAGCACTCAAACAGCTTAATGCCATTTTCGCCTGCGCTTCGTACAGGCGGACTCACTAAAAACGGAACGCGAGGATACATTAGTTTACTTTTGGTTAAGAATTTGTTATTGTAAGCCATATGGGCGCAGGGCGGCGGCGTGGAGCGAGATTTTTTTTTCTGTTACGACGAATCCACAGCGATCGTTAAACAATGGGACACATGCTTACGTGCCGTACATCTGTTAGGTGTGTACTACAATCAGCAATAGCCACCGTGAATATTTACATCAGTCTTGTATCTTTAAATCTTAACATCATATAAAAATCAGTAATACTAAAAATACCATTTAAAAAACCATACCCTTACAAATAACTTTTTCTTCTCCGTGATAAGTTTCAATGAACAAATTAATCTTCTTGCAAGGAGTACAGTATAATCCTAGCGGAGCCTTCCAGAACTTTCCCCGACGTTTAATATCGCATTATTGATATTCTGTGAAGCGGGGGCCCGAGGTCATCGTACAACTTCCATATTACCGCCGCAAGGAATCCACTTAGCGATAAATCGATAGCTAATTATGCCGAGTACCTACTCCATCTAAGGGATTAAACACGATATTCCGTACATAACTTTAGACTATAAGGCCGTGGCCATAGTACTGGGCTATAATTAAAATTTTATATACCTACAAGTAATAGACACAAACAAAGTTAAGGGTTTTCGGGATTATAAAGCCTCAGTCCGAATTGTGTTTTAAAATTTTATTACGAAATATATTTCTAGTTTCACATTATTAAATAAATAGTTTGTTATGGTATTATTCATGAATAACATAAGTTATATTTAAACCGAAATAACATTAATATCTCAATAAAAATAGCTGGCAAAGTAAAATGTAAAAATATATCACTTTTTATTTAGGAAACTACGCCTTTTTTAATCTCTTGCGACTCAAGTACAATTTAAGTGAACTGAAGAGTTTGGACAATAACCTTCAGCTTAATAATTGGTGCTAAGGCACATCCTGTATTGTCACAAATGAGTTGAAATTAGAGATGATTAGAGCAGAGCGATACCAGGTATCACACGAAAGGAAAGGATTTGTAACAACCTGCTTATCACTCTACGTTTTAACCAGCTGGTGATGGTGTGAAGGAAATGTGTCGAGAACTTTGGACGACTCTTTAAAATGATGACTTAATGCAAAAGAAACCATCAGATTTAGTAGCGTTGGAACCAATCAGAATTGCTGCTATTGGGAAATTCAGTCCATCAGCTGTTATCTATCAAATGTCAAATGAAAACACAGATTAATTAGTACCAACTACTCCGGACATAAGATGTTCAAATTAAGCTTAAATTGATGATAATAAAAACTTAATATTAGTATTAATGTATAATGTTTTCTATAATTAAAACTCTTTACAATTATAATTGTCTGATAGCAGTATCGGTATTAGGTAACCGACGTAGATACAGCTCACCCCTACATGTTAAAATTGTAAATGTTTCTATGTGTATGTATGTTTGTTCCCTATAGACTCCGAAACACTGGATCGTCTTCGATGACATTTTTAGGATATGTTCAGAAGCCTAGTCTTGTGCAGTTTCAGTAGTGTAGCAGTAGCAGTAGTAAATCCGATATTAACATGATTAGTGCTACCCGGGCGGAGCCGGGACGGATCATTAGTTAGTAATAAATAAGCTCCGGTATTTTATAAAGTTTAAAGAAAATTTTATGGTAGGATTGTTAGAAAGTTATGAAATCACTAGATACTGAACCAAAACTTTCAATAAAAATTCAAGATTTTACCTCCTAATGCTTCTGGTAAAAATATTGTTATACATATACATATGGAAGCATATCTACACTTGCGTTCCACGTAAAACCAGTATGTCGAAGCTACATAGCATTATACACAACGTAGCACGTTCACAGGTCTTGATATAATAACATTGGCAAGCTGCCTGCTGCCTTCTGAACGTGCATTGTCATGGACTGAATTTGATCGACCGTTCGCCTTCTCCACGGCCGGACAATTAAAGAGTAAATGTAAAGTAAATACTCGACATTTATTGTCGATTTAAACCGTGACATCGTTGTGAGTTTGAGGCACTATTGACTGGTAAGCTTCGCTTTAATATCGCCTATGACTTTGCAATAAAGTTGGTTATTTATCGCTACGTCAGCGAGGTTGCGTGGGCCACGCAGCCTTAATTTTCTAGTGCACGAATATATTGAGTAAAATACGACATATGTCTAGGTAGGTATAACGAGTGATTAAGATGTCAAATACTTCTTTTTATATCTGTTAGTAATAAGATAAGCAAGGCATGATGGTGACACGGCCCAATATGTGACAATATGCTGAGGATTTGACACATGTTATATATATCGCGCTCGAGGACGTCCAGGTGACTGTTTTGTATAACAAGTGGTATGGTAGTGGTTTTTAGAACTACGAGGTGCACTATCGTAGTGTCACTATGTGCATTATATAAAGTGGATTAACAGAATTATTATTAAGAAGTATGTATGTGGAACAGGTCGAAGAGTTTGTGTATTTGAGATGTATGTGTAGTAGAGATGGTAGTTTAAGTTAAGTAGTATGTTAAAGATTTTGCACGACGAGTGAATGCTGGAAATAAAATGAATGGGGCTATAGGTATAGTAGTGTCTATGAAGGCTCGTCTGGCAATACACAATACTGTACTAGTCCTCACTTTAATTTTTGGGATTGAGAGCTGGGTTTGGCAGGAAATGCATGCTAGAAGATGCACAAAGCTAATGCCGTTGAGATGCGATCTTTAAGAAGTATGTTAGGCGTGACTTTGAATAATAGGATTAAAAACAGCGTTATAGGGGGAAAACGTGGCTTAAAGAGGATATTATGACTAGAATTGAGAAAGATATGCTTCTGTGGTTCGGGCATGTTGAAAGGATGAATGAAGGGAGAGTAACGAAACAAATTCATGTTGCAAAAGTGAGTGGCAGCGTTGGTAGGGGCTCCTAGGACGTCCCCTTATATTTATCACATTAGTAACATACTAAAGAAGGGCGATATAAGGAGTACCCGTAATCGACGAGCTTGTATGCGTAGATGTATCGATGTGGAAGAAGCGAGAGAGGTGTGCCAGGATCGCGCCAAATGGATATCCATAATCTCCTCTCTGGGTTACGGGCGTGAGCGTATATTTATTTATTTAAGTATGTATTATGTTTCGAGATAGTTGGCAATATTATCATGCGGAATGATTTGAAAAAGAGACAAAGCAAAGTAAACAAGGTAATAAAAAAACAAAGCTTTTGTAGCTACGATTTTTAATCAATTTGGTGTTTTTTTTTGTATTGGAAAATGAATGGACTTGTCTGATTTATAGTGGTCACTGCTGCCTAAAGCCATCTTATACAATAGAGTTACCTGCAGACATGTTTTAAGGAAGAACACTAAGTCGTATCTGGTTGTAGTAGAAACGTCAACCATTATTATGGTGTGGATAAAATCACTTTAACTATTCACACTCTTTATTAAGCATCTAGCTTCAACTCCCCCATAATTGCCATTCTTATAGATTTACTACAGCTCGTAGTAACTACGATTCTACCCAGGATAACAAAAACACAAAGTCAAGTAAATTGCATGAAAATTAATGAGCGAGCAACTTGCATGTTACTGTTATAACTACATTCCAAGTCGACGAGCGTTTCTAGTTAGCATTACAGTCAACTTTGAGTTCGAAACCTATATTTTAGTATAGGAGTTGTTACATTGTAGGCTAGATCAAAAATCACAAAAGTTTGATTCTGCTCTTTTATGATAGGAGATGGTAAACGCGCATGATAAGTGACCGCTGAAAGACATCTGCAATAACAGTTCCAAATGAGTTCCTAATAGAGCAAAGCAGGAAAGAAGAGAATGGAATAGAATGGAAGAAGAGAAAAAGGTAATCGAAACTGAAGCATCATATCCATCAGACGAAACTTAGTAAAAACTACCATAAACGAGAGGTTATGGCACTTCCCTATCCGAGGCGCCCTCAGACGCCCAATTCTAGAAAAAGCTGTCACATACTTAAAGCTGCATCTTTTGCCACCTTAGCGTATTACCTGGCTAATTCTGTACATTTCTTAAAATTAAATTTTGTAAATATGCTTTATGTGTTAAAATTTAACTTCGTTAATGTGCTATTAGGTATAAAAGGTACAAATATTTAATGAGTATAATGAATACGTAGTATTCGTTTATACACGACAATACGGTAGTAGCTTAAAGAACAAGGGTCGTGAGTTGGGCTTCAGGTCGATAATGTGTCGCAATGGGAGCATGCGCGGACCCGTAAGGCGCTATTCCACGACCTGATAAATACGACTCCTGTATTATGTAAATATTTTAAAATCATATATAAATCGTTTTGATTAGTAATTTTATAATAATTAATAAAGATTTTTATTGATGTTATAACCTAAGATTAATAACACTTAAGATAGCCCATGGACTTTTGGGTATATCGAAAATTAGTTTTGTAAACCCTTAAGTTATTTGATTTAGAGCTGAATTTATTATCATATTAAAGCGGTGCTGCTTGCTCAGTACAGAAAAAATCCGAAAAGATGTAAGGATTTCCGGATTATTCGGATTACGGGAAATTCTTATTTCGGGGTACATAAAAAAACTTGGATTTGTGAAAACACGTTTATTTTAGATTCCTATTGGGATATACAATAATAAATAATTGATATTAATTACTTTGAATTTGACGATGACAACATGTATCTTTGTGGCGATCGGAGAAGATTACGTCACGAGCAGTGGACGACTGTCGGCTGAAAATATTTTTTAAAGTAAAATATAATTTTAACTATATTAAATGAATATACAAAAAATGCATTAGTCGGCTAACTGTAGTACATTTATTTAGTTTTGTTGTTACGGTAATGTCATGTAATGTAATGTAATAGAATATACTATTATTATATTATATATAATATAGTATTGGTATACGTAAGATAATATTGTTTTTTTTTAATGAATAAAAAACGTTATTTATTTATTTATAAAAAAAGTAATCAGCGGGCGTAGTAGCAACTTAATGAAATAGATACTATTTAGTATGAAGTACTATCCGGGGGGTCTGACCACAATAAATTGTTATATTTCACCCCACGTTCATATAGAACCATTTTGTACAAAAACCATATTTAAAACAATAATTTATTGTAACATTTTAGATCTTATTTCGCTGTAATAAGAACCATGTTACCTGCGTATTTCATTAACAATGGCTGATCGGAGGATACTTGAATAAACACATTTTTTTTATTTTCATAGGGCAGGACAAAAGGAGCTTTTATTGGCCGTTTTGTAGATCAGAAACTGTCACGAAACGCTAAGTCATCGCTTCGTCGGCTGTGTAAACATACCAAATTAAAATCTCAAGGCAAGTGCTCCGATGAGTATATCGATTATTTAATGAAAAATTATATGGACATTAATAATGACTCGATTTTATTTTGTTCAGATGTTGAGTACATATTTGTTGTGTATGTATGATGTATAAACTCTTGCGGCCTTAACCCCTGTTGGATTCGACAGAGATAGTAGTCGCTATTTCTTGCATAGATTAGTATCTCTTTTTTTATAGAAGAATGTGGAAAAGGAGCATGCGGTTCCTACATCAAGTGACCGCTACCCATAAGCATCTGTAACCACAAAACCAACAAGCCAATGAGTTGCCTAACTTTAATGGAGATAGGACCACATCCCCTCCCCCGTCAAATCCTCTTCCCATTCCCATTCATTCCTTTTTAGAAAAGTATAGGAAAGCGAAAAGAATTAGGATTTGGCCTCCCACAAGTCTACTGTGAGGTCGTGGTCAGAATTGGAATCTGATCATATAATTTATTAGGGACATTCCATAATGTTTGCCTTCGACTTGCAGAATCTCCATTTTTATATGAATAATGAATAAAGGGGCAAACGATTCGTATTGTTTTGGAAATACCTCAGGCGACAGATCATTCTACAACGCGGTTGTGCAAGGCAGGAATTTTCACGAAATTGCTCGGTAGCGGAATCCCAACCATGAAGATAGATGGTGCTTGGATGGATGGCATTTAGATAGGTCTATTCGAACTTCTTTGTTACGGAGTCTTAAACTCTCTAATCAGACAATATCGAAGGGCTTGAATTAATTACCATTAATAAATTAATTTCAATAATGAATAATTAATACGAGTAATTGATCTTGTTGTTTGTTTTAGTTGTAATATATCCCACGAGTACATAAGCCTAAGAGGATGGTTGTCTAATTGTAATCATAGCTTTATTGAATCAACAATATAATTGGTACAGTCTTTCTTTCATTTCGGGGTCCTAGATTTATTTTACAAATTCAATCGAGACAACACTATATTTATAGGTACTCAATTTGTTTTTTTTTTAACTATACTTTTACATAGAATACAGAGTGATCCACCCGGCTTTGCCCCGGTACCTATAATTTTGTTGATCCTTTCGATACCAAACTTCACAGGATCATTGGCTAGATCAATCTGAATATTTCCTGAAAATTTCAAAGAAATCGGTCCATCCGTTTCGGAGTCTACATACACACATCGCTTTTTATATATACTCGGATATAGATTATATGATGTACATTGTCAAATAGAATTTCAGGGGCAAGTGATTTTCGAACTTAGATCTTACATCTTGTATCTTCCTATCACCGGAACACAAGTCGTTTGAACAAATAATTCTTAATCCGCATTGTGAGCTGCGTCGTAATAACATTGACTCGTAAATTCGTATTTGTAACCAGCACAATGGGAATTAGAAGAGCGGTTCATTGTCGCAAATTGGTCAGTCCGTCGGCCGTGAAATCATCGTGGAGGCATGACAGCGGGCGTTGATAAAAACATGACGACTTGTCAAAACTGAACAGATCTGGTAGGCGACAAGTGACGCGCTTTGTCCGGGAACCTATTGAATTCCGTGTGGGCCGCCTCAACACCTACGTAGCTGAGAAATCGATGGAGAAAAAGCTATGTTTGCGCATCGGATTGTTGGGAACGAGATAATCGCTGAGGCTTAAAATTGAGCACGGCCTTCATTCATCATTTTTTTCCCTAACAATAATTCTATGGATTCGAAAAAGGCTAATTGTTGTGTAATCATCATCTTTAAAATGACAATTATAATCAAATCGCTATTGTGCTGGTAATTTAGATTTAGACTAATTCGAGCTAGCTGCAACTACAACACGGTTCAATAATTAATTTCATATTTAAATTTTAACCAGAAAACGCGTGATGAATGCGCGAGTATTTTTGTATTATATCGTATCCCAGAAATAAGATGGATATTAATAAAGTGGAAAATATGAAAAATAAAAGACTGATACCCAGTAATAAATTGAGATTGAAGCGGGCTTAAGGGTCGGCGACAGTGGCGCCGCCAGCGCACGTGCCTCTGTTGTTGCAATGTCTTTGCGGCTAATTACTGATTTATACGGAGCAAGTCGAAATCGTCGTCACACCGACCCAAGTGACGGGAGGTTTATCTAAATATAATTTGATATAAACAGACAAGTATAGCTAAGTGCTAAGTGTTGCTACAATTAGAAGCAATGACATAAAGCATTAAGGAACAAAGTAAAACATAAAAAATATTTAGGCTTAGCTGAGAATTTAATGTATTTTCTTTTTTAATAATCGTACTGCTGAATTATGATTTATTTATATTCTAGTGAGACGATCGATGGAGGGTCGATTGATTAGTGCCTAAAATGATTTCATTGATCACTATATATTTCAAATTTTCGTAACCTTTAAAAAAAATAAAAACATGTATATATTTTTTGGTCTGAACAAGAAACTTTTATTTATTTAAAAAAAGTTATCAAGGCTCGTTAGATGGCGATAAGTTCATCCCCTGTGACATGAGATACATAAACTGGGTGAAAAAAGGATAGAGATTGTTCTGGTGCTCTCCTTCTGTATGTAGACATACACACTCACGCAGAGAGAGGAAAACGAGAGAGAGAGAGAGTTTTAGATCTTAGACTTTTTATTTATTTTTTTTTATTTTAGAGATAATTTTTCAAGTTTAGTTTTTCGACTAGGTCATTAACGCTTCACCTGTATACTTGGGCCGATAATTTTGGCCAGATAAGAACGCAGCGCACGTCTCGGCGGCTGCCTTAACCAAACAACGGGCAGCGAGCAAGCGGCAGCTTAGGCCCGCCTCTTCATCTGAACACATTTTATAAATCTTCATAGATACAACATCGTGGTACTATACTCTTTACAGTGTGACATAGGTACGGTGACGTTTCAATAATTTTAGAACAAAAAGGAATGGGTACATAAATTGATATTTTAATACGACCTATGTTCTTATATGTAAAAATTGATGAATACCCAAAGTAAAAGAGAACTTTAATTAGATATAAAAACTTTTTATATTTAGGATGAGAAATATGAATAAAATAATAAAAAAAAAAAACTAAACATAAAACAAACAGTTTTTGCTGAAATGGTCTATAACATTTTGTAGACCTCGAATAGTATCAGCTGTCGGGTATTCAAAACTAAATTCTATCTTACAAGTAGATACCAACATTATTTTTAGCCACAAGTCACACTAATTGAAATTAATATAAACTAGTAATTCAACATACAATTATAGTAAATATTTCATATCGTCTTTCGAAAACATCGCCTGTTAACATCAGGTGAACATAAAAAATATAAGTTTAATATTTCATAATTGCATAAAATCTATCAGATTTCATCAATCTATAATAGTGTTAGTCAAAAGATAGTCGATAAACAAAAGTTTGTTTATTGAAATGTATAGATAAACAAGGTGCACGTGAATCGGTCGCCGAGAGTGACTGCAAACTGCAATGCCAGAGAGACTGTGTTTGTACTGCATTTATCAGTTCCAATTTTAATACAAATAGAATGATACTTTGTGGTTTTAAATTTTTACCATTGTTTAATAATAAACACAGCTTTTATACTACAATAAGTTATGCACGTTTCTGCAGACAGGTCGCTTATACCATTTTTAACCGACTTCAAATAAGGATTGGTTGTCAATTCGCTTGTTTTTTTTTATATTTGTTCAGAACTTTTAAAATTGAAATTTGAAAATTATTTTCATAATCGATAGTTTTTGTTTTGAAATTGTCCCGTTTAAAATGTCATTTTGTGTTAAATATTTGTCATCCTTATAAATTCTACTTGTATGTATAATAATCTGTTCGTTTTGTAAGTTAGCTACTTATTTCTATCGCTAAGTAGAAATATTCAAAAATAGGTCAAAGAGCGTTTTATTAAAAAAAAATATGGTTTACTTCGTTTCTACTTTACTCAATATTTGAATAAGCTTATATAAGCACTTAGTACAAAGAAATACGATTTCAAAACATCGATATTTCATGTCGTATCATTTATTTAGTTTGTACAAGTCACGCTGTAGATTTATTCGTATGCAAGCATCTCTACAATCTCCTCTAATCTGTGCCTATAGTAACTAACGTGTTACAAGGAAGGGCTCGTTAAAGGCTAAACATTGTGTTTAACGTTGGATTACGCCCATGTGCTCGCCACATTGCAATACGTTTTGTGGTTGCTGCGGACCGTAGCGTAAACTTCGCTCACGCAGCGATCACTGCGCCCACAGTTTACCATTTTAAACTTTATAAGAAACTATAATGACCGTATTCATACCCGATTCGAAAAATTATTTCATAAACATTATCTTCCATTATCCAAAGATTGTTATTAAAATTTAAAAACATTTTCTACAAATTTAATGACTATTTTGCAAAGTGTGTAGCAATTGCTGTCTCCTTCCACACACACAACTTATACAATACAATACATATATAATTTATTATATTCTTAATACGACAGGGAGAGGGGACATTTATCTATCATACAGTCATATCAAATGTGGATTTGACTAGAGCTGATATGGACTTCTTCTAAATTTTGAATATGACACAATTTAGGCCTTGTTTTGGATTCTATATTCATATAATCGCTATACATGAGTGCACTCTAAAAGCGATGGTCAATGATATGTGAACTTCGTTGACCACGAATACCACAACAGCGGAGGCAAATCATTCCGCAATGTAGTTGTGCAAAGAAGGAAGTTGCACAGAAACCGTACACACTATACGGTTGTGGTTCAAAACTAACAACACATTAATAATGCGAGAGGAATTTGTACTTCAAACGTATTGAACGATAGAAATCAATGGCAGAAATTATCCAAACAGTTCTTTAGACCAATTCCTATGATATAGACGGCCAAAATGCATTGTAAATTAAATTCATTTGTTTAAACTGTATTCTTCTTATTTTTTGTGTACAGTTTTCCGCTAGCAATATCGAATTGTTGATAATTGATATGGCGTATTTGATAATACATGAATTTAAAATATACAACGAAATCTCTTTCAACTTCTGTAAATGTTATTTTTAAAATATTCTGTCTAAATACTTACAAAACAGAATTCGATATCAAACAGTGATGCGGTAGAATAATGGAAATCCTTTACTTAGTCATATTGTTAAATTAAATGAACCTTGATCATTACAGTTTACGATCCATTTTTAATAAAAACAGTTCGGGTCATACGCCCTTTCTTCTATAGACGTCTATATAAGGGGCGATGTGTTTATCCAGGGGATATTGGTGTGTGTATATTTAATGTTAAAATAAGTCTACCAACCGAAATTAGGCGTGGAGGCTAAATCCAAATTGCAGCTGTTTACTTTTTGAACCGAACGGCGCATCTCTTCGATCTATCAGATGATTCGTCAAGTGCGGGGGAATAAGTGTGAATTAAATAGAACAGTATAGTCTTACTACTATTTAAAATATTTTGCTTTATTTTTTAAATTTATCAGTGACAGAACAGCATACATGGAAGTTGCCAATCTTGTCTGAACTAATGATTTGTAAACAGATGCGCTCATTAACAAATACATCACATATTATTTTTTACAACCGCTGTCTGCTTTTAAAAATAATTCAACAGTGGTAGAGCCCGCAACAACAATATATGTTGCACGAATGGGCCGGCTCGACCGGTGAAATACAACGACCTCACAGAAGACAGTCGTGAAGTAGAAGTATTTCTGCGATTCGTCTGATGAGTCCTCTTCCCTAACTTGCCCCTTTCTTAATAGAAAGGGATGGGAGGGGGAAGAGGATTTGACGGGGATTTATCCCATCCTCTGTCCATAATTTTATTAAACCAATGAAGTTTCTGAATAACATAGAATTTAACGAAAAATTATCCTAAGTGAAGTATGTCTCTGACGTTACTACTGTGATGCTTTGTAACCGATATTCAATTATTTTGAATAAAAACAATAATAAAACATACATAAGATTAGGGAAAATAGCACTAGTAATAAATAAATTAAGAAGCAAAAAGTTTGCATGACATGAGCATGTTATGAGGACTGAAGAATGGTATGTGTCAAGGAGAGTTTTAGATATGTGGAGAGGTATGTCGGTAGGCCTCGACGGATGTGATAGAGTGACAACAGAGATGAAGGTTGATAGAAAGAAAACTTTACAATTCTTTGCAGAATTTAATTGTTGCGGATGCTTAAGATCAAGTAAACCGCTAGCTTGTTTTCAATCTTCTTTCCATCAAAAGTGAAATAGCGTTAGACGCGGTAGCTCGAAATCAAACACGAACACTGAGATTGTAACTTCTGCAAAGCCCCAACTTTTTTCAACACCGTAAGAAGTTCCTATACCTTGTTTCACAGCAAAGTGGGATTTTTGTAAAATGGTAAACATAGAAACATTAAAATTCCAAAATATTTTCGAAAAATAACCTTTTCTAATATACCTATAAAATTAGTTATCCATATTACACGATTTCACTTCACTTTATCTTGCGATTTCTACAAAATTTTAACGTTTCCGATGAAAGTGTAAAAAAGTGTAATGGCCGCCATGTATGGAAAATGACGTTTGTTTGTTTACAACAATCATATCTTGCTGTGTAATAAGGTATAGTTTAACTTAAAACTTTCACTGTTTTTACTAATATAATGTTTGTAAGAAACGGGACTCTTACCACGATTAGCCTTTTTGAAGCCTTTTTCCTAATACTAATTAGCCGTGTAGTAAAAGTCTCCGGATTGAACATAGAATCCACGGTGATACGCTCGGCTACAAGTTGTTACTTATGTTTTTTTTTATTATTATTTAATCGATAATAGCCTAATGGTTAAGGGTATGGACTGCGAAATTTGTACATGGTCGTGGGTTCGAATCCGCCATTTGACTATTGTCGTGAACCTTCACTTAGCACACGTTTAAGCTTAATTGGAATGGTTAAAAGAAATATTAGCAGGTATTTCGATTATAAACTGATTTCACATATCATATGCCGGTAGGGTTATAAACGCCGGCCGTTATAAACTATAGCCAAAACCTATTTCAGGATGGACTACGGTCGTACACTGCCGACCCCACAAAGGTGGGAAAAGGGCAACGGATTTTTTTAAACTAAAAACAAAACCTAAAAAAACGTCAAATGCTTAATTTACCTTTAATAATTTGGACAAAAATGTTGTCACCGTGATCGTTGCCAAAAAAAGAAAAAGCCAAAGTGGCGCGTTTAATTGTGCGCAAAGATGTCAGTTAGTCCATGAAGATGTAGACTTTGAGTGTCAAGATAATTTTTTTTTAAGGATTGGTCAATTTATCGCGTCGCTTTGAAGTGTGTCACAAATGCACGGTGGAGCACCGAATATTTCATTGGCAACCGCTCGCGCTTCCTCTAATAAACTGCGGTACTGTTGAGTAGAGAATGCTTTCTTTAAGCTAGACTTTAGTGTATTTACAGAAACATTATTTTTATACAACGAGTCGCTTAATTATCTTTTACGTAAAGTATATATAATAATATTGTTAAATAGTATATATACTAAATTGATTTATAACATCAATGGTTTTATTTACTTGACACTTTACCTTATCTGTATTTGCAACAAATTTAATCTGTAACAGCTCTGTAATATACTTTCTTAGACCTTATTCTGGTACTTAGAAATCGAATGTGTATATTTATATGTAACTAATTTCTTGGAGAAATAATTTCGCATTAAGGAAAATATGGAACAGTGCTTACCGTACCGGATTTCACGGTAAAGTCTTTGAGATTGAACAAAAAGAACTATTATTGCGTCAGGTGCGGTGAGCCTGGTCCGTCGAGCCGCGATAGTCTTTTGATCAGGCCAGGGGACGACGGATTGATGGCCTCTGTCGCACAAATCGATCTATTACCAGCATCCTCTCCACACATTCGGGTTTGGCAACGTCAATGCAAAACGGATATCCGGCATCGTTTGAATATCTCAATATATAACTCTATTTTTTATTGATCATCGTTTCAAATAGAATTTAAAAAACAATGTTTCGCTTTACTCAAAGGGGCTTTTATACCGACATACTATAAGAATATGTACTATAAAATTTAATGTTATTCACAAAAGCTGCTAAATATTTCATTCATTCGACGTCTTCAGGTTCGCTGTTACTGTATACTATGTATCGCTGATCGGCATTCATCTCTTCTACGTAATAGTCCACCGCTAATTTCCATTCCTGTAAAACCAGCGCCCTCTTCCGTCTTAATAGAATTCCACCAATATCTGATTCATTTGTCTTTACTAGCAAAAAAAATATAAATTTTGGTGGCAAAAGCGGCGTCAAAGCTTGGGTCACCTGCTCAATCTTAGCAATTACGAATAACAACATTTTTAAATTAATCGACTCAGCAGTTTCGATACAATAGTATTACAACCCTTTAATGTCCAAAAATATTGTATTAGTGCTAGCCCTAACATTATAAAAGGAACCTTCTGGAAAGTTAAACGTTTCTAAGTCTTGATCATGAATCCATTATAGGTGTTATAAATTACAAAACCAAGGCGATCTTTAGCGAATTGATAGCATTTAGTTCTCAATGCCTTGTTTCAAGAAATGACTAGCACCATCTATGTACATTTTTTAAAACCATGTTAATTACCGTGGGATTAATAGCGATACAAGGTTCCTCTGTATCTATCTCTCTGCAAAAACTGAGATGAAAAAATGTTTTATGTGAACATTTCAGCAGTGTATCCCACGCTTACAACAAAATAATAACCAACTAGTGACTTCCATCAGTTTAAGATGCAATAGTGTATGACTGACAAGAGGGAATTGAGATGAGTAAGTTAAAATATGTTGATCCCTCGGCAATTTAAATGTATGCGCTACGCTAACATATTTGCAAAAGGGGTTGGCGTTGTGCGCCCGTCCGATAACGCAACGCCATCGAGGCGTGAATTTAATGCCAAATAACATTTTCGAACGTCGCGCGACGGGAAGAATAAAAACGTATCGAACAAACCTGCACTAATCCTTGCATTGTGCGTCCGCGAGCCTCAGATAAACCGCGACAGCGATCCACCACACATGCTGTCATTAATTTCGACAGATAATAACAATTATTGTGCCTACACTCGCTATTTTATAACGCGATTCATCAATTAAAATTAATAAGAAAGGAGGTGAAACTGACTGATATTTCTAAAGTGAAATCTTCTTTAGCCACTTTAGACGATATTTGGTAGTGGAAAATTTTATAAGTTCGCGGGAACAACGTGTGCAACATACATCAGCAAAATGCTTATTTCAATTTGGAACAGTTTTGACGAATAGTTTTGCATTTACTTTCTTATATTGTATTTTGAATTTTATTGTTAAAATACAAGGGTTTTTGAGTTCATTATTTATTTATAATCATTTTTTTTACTTATTCCTGAACTATTATCGCGCTTCGCACCTGATTTGAGTTTTCACTTCTGTGGGTAGTCCTTATGACTGCCTGTGTCTTTAAATGTCAGAAGTAAGCAAAAGGTCACCTCATGTCACGTAGGAGTTTTTTTTTTCTAGCGTATATGTCAAGACAGTGAGATGGGGAAGGGGGAAAGGGGTGAAATGGTATTGGGCCTTTGTATCAAAAACGCCAGGATTCTGTTAGATTCTTCTAGTACTTTTCTGGTCGAATCTGCCTGTTCATACAGTTGCAGCGGTTTTATAACTCATGTCATCACGCATTTATCTTATATAATATATAAATAATCAGCGTTTTTTAGTATGTCTCCCCACTGCAGCGACACACAGCGGAGAGGAGAAGAGAGAGAAGGGGCCGTAATCTACCACGCTAGCCCAGTGCGGGTTGGTGACAAAACATGTTGGTTTCCTCACGGTGTTTTCCTTCACCGTTTTTGAAGCAGTGGTGATGAAATAAATTACACAAAGTAAGGTGCCTGTCTGGGTTCGAACCCTCGACCTACAGTACGTAAGTCGGGGCTTAAACCAATAGGCCACCACTGCTCCCCTGTTGTCTTACTTAATGTCAACAAAACATCCTTAAGATAGACCGTAGGTGATATAAATTATTATCTTTTAGCAATGTGATCGTTTATCAATTCTGAAATAAGATTAATAAGATGTATTCTTTCTTACTTTTTATCCTTACCGTGGGTTCACACTGCCGAAAACATTCATATAAAATATGTTGTTATCTCTAACAATAATCTTACTGTCTGAAAAAAAAAACTGAGATAATAATATTTTTTTTGAATATTTTCGGCAGTATCCACGGTAAAAGAGGCTAGGTCTCATCTACATCTAGTGTGTAGTGTGCGAGTAAATATGCATGATAGATGTAACCTACGGTTTTTAAACAGAATTGTATGAGTGGTAATTTGGTAATGAGAAATTAATTGATTGAGTCAGTTACAATAACCTCTGCATTTCCTGATAAGGGAATAAATTAATCCTCATTTTTTTCGATAATTTTATTTCAAGAGTTTGAAGTTATTAAGTAAGCTGGGTAAGTAATAATGTAACCCCGAATATTAGATAAAAAAGTATTATTTACATTATAGATTTATGAAAATCTTTAATAAAAAGGATTCATAAGTACGGATGTGAAATCAGTGTAGGGCAGCAATGGTCACGAATTTATGTAAATTATAAAATATTTTGACGAAGGTTTTGTTTACTCAACGAATGACATGAATGGTGGCCTTCGGGATTCATTAAGAAATGTTGCTGAGAAAAAGGTTTCTCCGCGAGTGTACATACCTCCCGCACTGTGCTTTACTCTAGTCATTCTAATATGTTCTTTATTGTAATGGCATAAGGTATTTTAATAATTGAGAAAGTAAAGATATAATTTGAGACAAAAAATCCTTACCCGGGCGGACGGAATGAATGGTGTCAAAATTACATGTCAGTTTGGATTTTTTGCTAATTTTTTTGGATGCGTCTCTGGCAGAGTCCGGGCGGATTAGCCCTTAGATGGCCTCTGCCATTTCCGTGGTTTAACTTTTTAATTTATTACAATGTTATCACTGTTAAGACTGTGCTTCCGTTTTTATAAATTTTAAATGTATCTTAACAATATGGAGAAACCGGTTTCTTCACATAGTTTGTACGCAAAAAGTAGATTTTTGTTTTATTTAAATTATACGTAAAATATAGTTCATTTAAATTTGTTAAGTTGGAAAATATGGTTATGGCATTTTATATTAATAAATCCGAATTATGTATATTTTAAATTACAAAAATGAAACTTATTCTAATAAGGCAACATCCTACCAGAAATATATTTTTACCGACTGTACGTTAAATTCACACAAATGTCAGAACTGTCTTATTTTGATTAGCTTTTTATATAACTTTACAACAGAATTTTATAACAAAACATTATAAAGTAATAATTCCTTTCGGGATGTCTTTTTATTAACAATTTGCTACTGTAATGTCCAAATTAATACGTCCGCGATGTAAGCTTGAGACCGTAGGACAGGAATATCAATTTATAATGGTTATTTACTTTACCTGAAATAAGGGAAGACCACCAACAATAGTTTAAAATAGTCGCTTCATTGTTGCAAAATTGCATTAAATCTACTGTAAAAATATCTCATTGTTGCTGCGATAAAAAAATTGTGGCGGCAAAATTGAATTTGCAGTCGCCGGCTTACATTTCACGGTTACAGTTAGTTTTGAATATCAGTTCCGTGGCTGCAAAGTTATGTTTGTTGTGGCCGTATTGTTAGTTTTTGCAGATTATAGTGAGCCATGTATTGTCGGCCGCGGGGCACAGTGGCGCGCGAGGTGGATTATTCGCCGCATTACCCCGCGGGTATCGGTTCAATCCTAGATGCGGGTATCATCGCAACCTGACAATTGTTGCGCATTTCATGCTAACTTCTCCGTGTTGCGTTTTAATTAATCCGTCAGTAAAACTGCTTCTGGCGTGTTGGGTTCGAGTCTGAATTGAGAATAAATAAGCAGTATAAGTAAAATTCGCTCGTATTCAAATGTAAGGGGTTTGAGATTTTATTTTTATTTTAGTCTCTCAGTTTCCATCTTCTTCTCTTTCTGGTCTCTTCCTTACCTACTCCCCTCCTCTTTTCTACAAATGCGTTTATGACTACTCTGCTTGTTAGGGATATTAATTAATATCCCTAACTTCTTCAACTTCACATCAGGCAAATCACTTGTGAAAATCACAAACCCAAGAAATGTACTCGTATGTTCTATAAAACATAAATTGCTCCCGTTTATATCTTAAGTTTCTCCTTAACTTGTTGCTTGAGCTAGATTACCAACTTACAATTAGAGATGAGAAGTTAAAGATGAGAGAAGGGTGCTCGGCTTGAACTTTCATAATTCCATTGCCTATGTTACTTCATTTAGTTTTCGTAAGTGCAGCACATAAGTCTTTTAGATTATTATAAGGACGTTTAATTGTGATCTTAAACACCAGATCTAGTAACATCTGTTGCACGAATGGACCGGCTCGATCGGTGAAATACCACGACCTCACAGAAAACAGGCCTGAAGTAGAAGTATTCTGCGTTTCGTCTGATGAGTGAGGTGCCGGACGTCTAATTTCAGTCCTCTTCTCCTTCCCACCCTTTCCTTATCAGGATAGGATGGGAACCGGAAGAGGATTGGACGGGGAGGGGTTAACGGAGAAAAGGAATTATCCTTATTCCTGTTTATGCCCTCCTCTGTCCATTAAAGGTAAGCAACGCATCTGCAACACATTTGCTCGTTGCAGATTTCTATGGGTAGCGTTCACTTAACATGAGGTGATCCGCTCGCTCGTTTGCCACCTTCTCCCATAAAAAAAAAGTAACAGTGGTAGAGCGCGCGCACCTTTGTTGCACGAATCGGTGACATACCACGACCTCAAAGAAGACACACAAGTCGTAGAAGTATTTTATGTATCTGCATTTATTTCTTGAGAAGAGTTAGGTTAGGTTAGTTCCTCCTCGTTCCTCTTCCCTTCCACATACTTTCCTTATTTTCTCTTCTTCTTTGTCCGAAATAATGTCATGCAGTTGTACGACTTTATTTTGCAGCAAATGACTTCATTTGCTTTTTGCAAATGCCTATGGGTAGCGGTAATCACTTAACATCAGGTTAACTGCTAATTCGTTTATCACCTTCAACAAAGACAGGAGCAAAGGGTAAGGGGGTTGGTTGTAATTTAATGATTCGATGTTCGTTTTGTTCTAATTCCGGGCTGGTTCCTAGTTGAGTGATCGTCGAAACCTCAATCATCATCAAGTCAGAAAATCAGCAATGTATTATGGTTATAAAATCTGATTCTGAAAATATCAATAATTCTATCAAGTTCTTCCAAGACCAAGGCGTTCCGTTAAGACGAACAAAACGAGAAATGTCGGCAAGGTGTAGGTATCTTCATTTGAGTAAACGACATAATTTGTTGTACACGATTTACGACTTCCAGATTGCGTAAAAACACGTCTATAACAAACTAAACAAACACAGAGCCGCGCACAGCCGTCTATAAAGCGCGAGTTATCTACATTTAATTACATTCCGGTAATTTTGTAAGTATGGACGGGACCGCCGGCGACGAGCGCCGCGGTGGCCGACTAGCACTACAAATTTTTTTTTTACACATCAATCAAAGAAAAGTCGACGAAAAGCGTAACTCGAAACGTCCTTTTTAATGCCTGAAACGTGTTTAAAAGTTTGGATTACGCGTGCGTTTCGATATTCTAATAAAATATATTTTTCTATACAAAAAAGACCGTGACTGTTAGGTGATGCGCCTGTGAATCCGGAAACTGCAGAACATCCTACACTGATTGCTTTTTATAAGAAAGATGAGATAGGTACATAATTTTGTCACTATGGTTACGATGAGCTTATCGCTTGCGTCGAAACAAGACTGCTTTTAAAAAGAGTCAGCATTTTCAAGTAAAAAATAGGATAAATAAGGCATTAAAAATAACGTTAGTAAATTATATTTGCTTTATTTATTACCATAACTTGAATTAGTGTTTCGTACGTAGGTATTTATTTAGAGAAACGCGGGCAGTTTTATGAGATGTTATTCACAATGCAATCACAACACCGTCGGCCATTTAATCTGCAGTAACGTATCGTTGAAATGTAGTTCGGTCGTTTGTAATCTTTTAGTCAAAACAGAGTTGTTTTAGTTGAACCCTTTCTAATGCTTATGAATCGTTTACGAAATGATTTTCCAAAATTTTCGGAGAACTTTAAAAAAAAGTTTAAGTCAAATTTAAATACATTACTCTTTTTTATTATTAACTTATCATACCTGTTTAAAGATTTTATAGATTTGTGACGATAAAACTTAATTATAATTTTTGCTACGTCCAACTTAGTTCTGCTTCCCTCTCATTTAGGTTAAATTAGTAATAATGTTAAAAAAGGGGTTAGGGTTAAAGTTAGGTCCGTTTTTTTTTAATTTAATAAATATAATATGCTTACATACCCAAGTAAGGTACACATTTTAAACTATTTCATCACTAATAATATTTACACATAATTCAATTTGGCCTTTATCGATTTTCATATCTACTATACGTATTACGTACCCTTATATAATAAAATTATTGTCGGAGCTGTCACTAGGGGAAGCTATTTATAGTTAAGTATATAAGGGAGAGTGGGCAAATATTAAACCATAAACTTCAAGCGGACGCCCATAGCGGCGCTGGTCCAAAAGAGGGCTGGCGGAAATAGGCAAATATTTACCCTGAGGGTTGGGAAGCAATCGACTAATTGTTCTTTAAATACCTCTGGCCCAAACTTCGGCAAATATTTTTAAAATGAATTTATTACGACCCGACTCATAGATTTTCTCTTTTTTCAATTCACACAAGTTTGGTTGTGTGGGAATATTAGTTACTGAATAAACATTATTGTATTTGTGACAAATACAAATATATCTTTGTGATTGGTTATATAATCTTAGATAAAGACATCATTTCGAAAAATAACTTGTGATATTTCTTTACTCTACCTAGTATTTTATACAATTGTTTTGGGATATCTTACTTATCAACTCGCAGTTAGATACAAGAGTTTATTACTTCTGCCAAAAAGTTATGTTATCATTGTTATTAATAAATAAATTTAAATTTTAGATAAACAGTGATATCAGATTTAACAGTTGTAGACCCGCAACAACAACATCTGATGCATATCAATATAAAAAATAGAAGTATTCTGCGTTTCGGCTGATGAATGAGTTCCCGGACACCTAATTTTACACCTCTACCCTTTCCCATACTTTCGTAAGAAAACTGTAATCTTTATAATCGTGATCCTTTCCTTATAAAATTCGTTTTATTGTCTCCTGCTTTCCATCCGGCCTGTACCGTCCGTTAAAGTAATTTGCTTGTTGCAGATGTCTATGGGGTAGAGGTCACTTAACATCAAGTGAACCGCTTGGCCGTTTGCTATCCTTTTCGACAAGTAAAAAGAATATTAAAAATTATACAATAGTCATCGCCTGTCGCCGCTCCTATTATCTTATTAGAACCAAGCTGTACCTTCTTTCTTCATACCTTTCGTTGTGATGGCAGGTAGAGGTTAATGGTATTACTTGGAGACGTACAATCTTACATCTCTGAAGTAGGAAGAAAAAGTTAATCAGGATTTCCTATTTCGTACATAACTCCTGCACCATACTATTGTACTAATGGGTCGGCTCTACCAGAGAAGTTACTACCTCAGACCAGAATACTACTGTGAAGTGATGGTACGTAATTAAAATAAAAAAATATATGTTCACGCCCGTTATAGAGGGTTTTCCCTTCTAATGCTATGTTTAATCCTATTATTCAACCTCACGCCTAACATATTTCTTAAGGAAAAATAGTACATTTCGTTATTACATTGTACAATACGTGCTTCTGAGTTTCGTCTGATTAGCAACAAGGGATGGCATTCTATCTTTCATTGTCGTGTATGTTGATACTGGTAACAGTAGTCACTTAATACGATGCGAGCCACTTGCTCGTTTTCCCTTATCTATTATATGCGACGTGTGCGTCCTTATATTTCATTTTTTATCCAAAATTACACATCACAGAGTATTGTGGGAGTAATTGTGGGTGGTTGTAGTCTCACGTCCCCATGTGTCACTATGGAGGTTGCATGTGGATAGTTGTAGCGGTGTAAAAGATATGGGGGTCCAAAATATATTTTTCGATAATATATTACTATTATTCGTCTACATTATCTGGAATAATCTATATCTTATAATTGTATTATCACAAAAAAAGAAAAAAAACCACCGAAGAGTGTGTTTGCGGCTAGTATCATAAAGGACAGTGATTAGAACGTAGGCGTTAATTTACCATCACCCAGTATTCATTCCACTAATCGTTTTGAGCTGGATTAAGAAACAACGTCTTTATTCTCTTCTTAATGAACTGTAGGTTAGGTATTGTTTGATATAAAAGTATGAGAGGTTATCGATTTATTAGATGAGAAAGACAAAGTTTGAACTTATTCAATCATTTCGATTCGAAGTAATAGTAGTAATAAGAACGAAACACTATTTTTAAGTTAACATGAAAAATGGAATGAGAAAGCATTAGGGCGGTGAGCGATCGACGCGTGTTACACTGTCAGCGTTTCTATTTCCACCGAATCTATTTGTCACTCGTGTCTAATTTGTGTTCATGTTGAAGTAAAGATTTATTGTTACAATACTGTAATAGCTTTGCTCTGTGTCATGTCGTATAACCTTTAATCGATGGTTTTTAATCTATGTCCATTTATAATCAGGATACAACTTGGTCTTATTTGGTTATGGTGCTCATGATGGCGGTACACTTATAAACGTTGATGGCGCTGGTCTCACCACCTCTCATGTTGTATAAATTATTTTGTGTATTAATGCCGTTGGCTATCAATACCAATAACTCTGTACGTGGAGATTGGATGCAATGGTTGCAATTACCATTTTTCGCGAACTTATTAGTTATCAAATATAATTAGGAGAGTTATTTATTATGCGTTAAAACATGGAATGAAACAGTACTTTAATTTATAAAATATATTGTACAGTTAATTACATACATAAAGAAACATGATGTTACAGAATATTTATCGGTGCAAGTTTAAGAGCAACATTATATTCGACGATTGTGAGAAAGAAATTAAAATAACGCGCCGGCGTGGCACTCGGGTCCATATGGGCCATGTCTTGGCCTACCCTTTCTGGGGCCACTATTTTAGTAATGACAGTTCGCAGGCGGCAGCGATGCTACGCTCCCGGTCCGCCGGACAAATTCATGGAAACACCTAATTGTGCCGCGCTTCGGAAAGCTGAATGGAACGTTATTAATATTGTTTTGTTACGCAACTCGTATACGATCTATTTCTGAAACTAGTTTGCGCTCGAATTTGTTATTTGACTTACGCCAGCACAATACCGATGCGCCAATTACGAAAATCACGTATGACTCGCCATAGTATGAACGTAGACAACACTTTTGAACTCATAAAATGAACATATTTATTATATTTCGCTTAAATTATATTAAAGCTGACAGGGTGTTCAATTTTTTACTGAAATTATATGCATTTCATTTATTTGTTTGTTTTTTATCTGTATTTTTATCGTATACTTTTGATTTCGCAAAGAAGTGCAGCTGTTTTAGTTCTCATGTAGCAGTAGCATGAATCCTGTAAGCATTTCCATAAAGTTCATAGTAAGATTATTTTTTATCTACATCCATCCCCGATACAAACCTAAAAACAAAGTAATCATTTCTCTGTGGAAGGATACACAAAATTATTCTGTTATACCACCGCTTTAACAGTAGCTATACCACTTGTAGTATTGTAAAAATGCTTTTTCAATGATGACTAAAGTAATATCTTCCGGGTTGATTTAATAAATAAATCAACTATGAGAATAATTATGTGATCGATCGCCGCCAATTTGTATACATTTATATACACATACATTTCTGGTAAGTTGCGACCATAAATCTTGTCCTAACCCACAAAGATCTCACGATAACACAAACGTTATTAAGTTGAGATTAGTTGTAAAGTTTATCTTACGTGGCGTCTATTTATTTACATTACAAGTGGTTAGTAATTTAAATGTAAACTAAAAACACGACGGCAGAGGGACCCGCGATTCGACGTCTGCGGTATGGCCGACACTCATTCGTTATAACAAAAGGGTTACTTTTAGAACTCAAACTTCATTTTTTTTAACAAATTGCATACGAATAGCTCCTGAATTTTACAGTAAGAAGTGGTAAATGGTTTTATGGATTTTAGTATCAAGACATCAAGAAGTTGTACCTCTTATAATACGTACAGTCTAAGTTTTATTCCTCAATTTTCATGATTTCCTGTTTCAGTGTATTCGGGTTCACTTTATTGTTGAAATTATTGATTATAATTATTGAAGAGCTATTGGGTGGAACTATACAGGTTTAATAAGGAAGACAATGAACTGAACTTTGAGGTGATGTTTGAAATATGCAACAGTAAACGTCTTTTGGCTGAGGATGGTGACAAATTTGTTAGAACTTCGAGCCATCGTATTAATAATGGCTCTACCGCTGTTAGAATTATAGAAATGTCCGATTTATAAAAATGCTGCTATGAAACTATGCCATAAAATTCATGAGCGATAAGTCCTATTCGCAATAGTGGCCACAAATAAAAAAGTAACCATTTAAAATACTACTTTTTCATCGGAAAGCGTTTATCCTTTTCGGCCTGCATAAGTAGACACGAATATGAAATGAGACTATCACTATGCTTACCATGTGTGAATTAACAAGAACAAGAATATTTAAGAAACTTTGTCGTGGTTAAATGGAATAAAATGAAAACCAAGACCGGTAGTATTACAGCTCGACCACGAAGACGATGTATATTCTAATCTCATTTTCAAATATTTAAAAGGGTTTACAAATGTTTTTTAGTATTTACTAAAATATTTTGTTGGTTTCATATTTTTCATTTAATATTTTTTTTATTTACTAAAATATTAAATGGAATAAAATGAAACCCAAGACCGGTAGTATTACAGCTCGGTACTTAGACCGCTAGACCACGAAGACGATGTATACTCTAAACTCATTTTCAAATATTTAAAAGGGTTTACAAATGTTATTTTTAGTATTTACTAAAATATTTTGTTGGTTTCATATTATAAAAGTGTTAAGTATCTGCAATAGTAATATTTATTAAATTAAATAACTATAAATCAAAGGGAATATTCGTGCATTTTAAGTGTATATTGTGTGTTATTTCCACAGAGCAACCGATCTCAAAGGACGGTGTACCGCTGCCGCGTACGGTGGTCGCTACCATGCCAAATTAAACTCGATAGTGTAAATATTTACGTGAGTTTCAATATAAACGTAGGAGGTGAGATAGTCGTCAAATTGAATTGCTTTCGACTAGACTGCGGGTGGCTGCTCGCTATACTTTTCGTTTCTAGTTCGACGTTTTTACTTTGTTAAACATTCCACATTCATTAAATTTTCAATGATTTTGTTCTAACATTAATGATGTAAGAATAATTGAAAAACTACGTTGTAGATACTTCTAGCCTTACGGTTAGTAGCCCATAACGTTATGAGTCCTTGATTCGATTTCCAGGATAAGGGAATCCAGAATTTATGTGACCTTTTTTAAAATTACGAATGTAACATTTAGGTTTGGTTGCTTCCCGGTGTATTGCAACAGGATTTACCTTAACAACTTACTATCTATAAGGCTCTGTAAGAAGCGGTTAACGATTACGTCATCTTATTTTTATAATAATATTAGTAGAAATAAATAAGTGTGTGTTATTAGTGTAACATGTATAACAAAATTATTTAAACTTTCGTGAGACATATTTTAACACACTAATTAAAACGGCTTTACTCACGCGTGGTTTGGTGTATGTACCGACTAGTTTAGAGCCCTTCGGGGACTCTTCCTCAGGGTGAGTGGGGCTGGCATAAGGGCTCGAAACTAGTCGGTACATACACCGAACCACGCGTGAGTAAAGCCGTTTTAATTAGTGTGTTAAAACATGTATAACGTTTGAATGTAATAGGTATATACTTATATACAAATAAAAGGTATACTCACTTCCAGGGTAGCCAGTGAGAGCTCGTTTCACGATTGTCAATTTTAAGGCCGTCAGTACTTTTCGGAGATAAATTTTATGGTATACATACAAACTTTTATCACGACGTTTCAGTTTTACTTAATTTATTTTTAATTTTTCTTACATTGAAAAGCGATATTCAATATATGGGTATTATTACATGAACTTTATGTTAAAACAGTTTTAACTCTTATGAGATTTCCAATTTTTACTAATGCGGTATAACTTTAAAAACGCACAAATGTGTTTAAAACCCCACTGTTGTCTAGCAAGACTTACCATCCATCACTCGATATTCCTGAGTGACATCTCGTCACAAGTTGGGGCGTTTTCGGGAGGGGAACAGAAGTCAAAGGGCGTGACGCCATTTTGGCTGGAATATGTCAGGGGTTTCGGGATCCCGTTTCTTACGTCACTCTCCGAACACTGCCAACATTTAGTTTAATAGCGAGAGTAAACACATCACATATTTCGTTGCCAGCTCTTCTTACTTAAGTGAATTAAGAGTCTTATTATCTATTAGGCCCTAATATATTTCACTTTTTAGCCAAAATAACACATCACAGAGGTATTGTGATCGTTGGTTGATTTTAATCTCAACGTTCCCATGTGTATGGTGGTTATATGTGGATGGTTGTAAGGGTTTAAAAGATACGGGGGTTCAAAATGTATTTTACGTGGAGGGACATCCGGTAGGTACTATATTCGCTATATATTATGTATTGTAAAATACCAAACACAATGACGGAATAATAATAAATTTGTAATTTATAATATTTTTGGAAGTCTTTCTTAAGCGTGTTATGAAAATAGACATATAATAATAATAATCACTATTATGAAAATATAAACTAGTCATAAACTTAAACAGTACATTCAAATACGATATAAAAAAATAATTCCTTAAAAAGTGTCGGGCGGACAGTTTTCCTTTCTAATACGTCCATATTAACCATCATATATAAACTGCATTCATACCACCTTGATGGTTGGCATTTCACTCCCGTTTTTCGCGTAACGTTCTGCCTCGTACAACCGCCGTGCAGCTGTTGCTACCGGTATTTCCAAACCACTAAGAACCCAATTCTCCAAGAAAATAGCGTACTTCTTGCTTAAATTGTGCAACAGTTCCTCTGATTCTTTAGATGCTCATGAGCGGAGGTGATTACTTAACTTTAGACGACCCGTCGTCCCCTTCTACTCAATATAATAAACCCCTTATCCGTCAAAAGCAAGATAAGTAAAAACATAGTTCCAATTATTTTAAATTTTTTATATTTTTGCAAAAGTATGCATATGCAAGAAAAATCGTGCGGTTTTTTTTTATTTACATTATTGTAAGAAATGAACAGAACTATAAGTGCGTAACTCTTTAGCGAAAACCATTATGATGTTGAAAAATTTTCAAGAGAAAATTTATTGAATAATTCTTTTTATTAATTGCTTCCTTTAAAAAACCTTTTACGTCTTTTTTACCTCTCCCGAATAGAAAGATATACATACCTTAATTTTCTTAAATCTTACCTAATTAATTGAGTTGTAAGAAAGTATATTTTATTATTTTTTTGTAACCAGTACGTCGCTTGAAATAACGTCATACACATCAACGGTGTTGTTAATATTTAGTCGCTGTGATTTATAACTTAATAGAGATTTCCCTTAAATATTGAGCCGTCTGTACCTACACCCTCGCTCGTAATTCAGGCAGGCGGATTATTTTCTTATATGTATGATACATGGCCGCGTTCAGATGCTTACCATTCCGGTGCGTCGGGACTATTAGAGGCATTGGATAAACATTGGATTAAATTATCGCGTTAAGACAGAGATAATCCGTACAGATGAGGTGGTTGTTGACCTTCGATCCTCACAAGTGATCATCTCTGACTCACTTTTTCATGCAGGAAACTACAAAGCAATTATCACTGTGAATATTTATGCTTATTTTCACACTATCACTGAGAAGGATAGGTAGATTGTATAAAACCTTTAAGAGCACAATTCAGCAGAATATTCTCGCCGTTTCTTCTATTATACTGGTTCGATAGGTATGTAATATACTAGCTGAACCGGTAAACTTCGTACTGCCCTAGAATTAATTTTTGTTGTGTTATTATGATATTTTTATTAGCTGTATTATAATAAATAAATAAATATGCGCTCACGCCCGTCACCCAGAGGGGTAGGCAGAGATTATGGATTTCCATTTGGCGCGATCCTGGCACATTTATTAGCTGTATTAATTTTGTATTATTTGCTCGGGTCGATTCCCTTAATTAAA
>JWHW01038195.1:413789-441365 GCA_000931545.1 Papilio glaucus | reverse complement strand
AACAGCGCAGTAAATTATGTTTTATGATGACACGTACTTTACCAACGTTTATATTTTTGTGTAAAATGTATCTAGAGACGTAACATAGTGCAATGCTACTCTAGAAAGTGGCTCGTATGAGATGGCAGATGTGTCCATAATGACGCAAGCATACCTGCTACCAATGTACGAGACTACCAATTTTAAAACAAATACATTTTGTGCCAATATCAACATATGTATAGTTGAAAAACAATAAACAGAGCTTTGGGTTATTGACCGATACAGCCGACGCGCTGCCAAAACAAGCACCCCTTACCTTCCACAATGAACACCGCAATGTGAGTGTATATATACAAATAGCAAAGACGTAGAGTAAAGTAAAGACGATTAGTAATCAAAGGGTATATTCGAACTAAATAATCAGTGACCGTGAACCCCTCTCGCTGATATTTATCAAACCATGTTTATGTTTATTATTTAAAAAAACGTGTCTAACTGGCGTCGACTGAGATAATCGTTTAATTTATTAAACTATCCCAATATGTTTTTCTGACTTATTTCACATTTATACCTGTTGCTACGTATAATATTGTTCTTTTACAGACCGCCTCGCACAGGTCAGGCAGGCCTCCCACAAGATGGACTGACTGACGATCTAGTGAAGGTTGCGGGGGAATCTTTGCGGTCCGGTCTATGGGGGAGGAAGAATGATGAACATACAAGGTCGACAATCCTACACATTAGTGACGAACTTTTTCTTCTACATCTTCATAACAAAATATACATATATCTTTCTCAATTCCGGTTAGAGTTTAATTATAACTTTACTCCATTTTGTCCTCTTGTCACTTAGACTCTAGTAGTTAGTTCATATCAGTGTATCAAATAAGCGGCAAGTATTTTTTTATAGTAGTAAATGTTGTTAACAAATTTCTTCCATTAATGGAAATTTAATTCCTGAATTGAAGTTGATCTAGTTGTTCATATTTCTCATTAATAATTTTTAACAAATTATCATGTAATAAAGTACATTCCTTCAAACGTTTCCACTTAAAACATTTTATCGAAATGGTCAACCTCTTTATGGTAAATCCGAAAAGTCAACTACGCGGTAGGTGGTGGCCGTCAAACTAAAGAATCCGCCACAAAATGACAGAGAGACCTCTTGACGTGGCTCGAAGTATGAATCTACCATTGAATGTAGAACCCGGGTTTCTGTACAGGTAAAAGTGTTATGTTACAGAGACGTGCTTCCTGAGGTCCAACTAGCTGGTCGGCAGTTTCACATTGTTACGAGCAGCATGCGCTCCTTGAATCGACACTTGAATTTTTGAGTTAGCGACGGAATGCGAGGTCTAAATCAACTGTGGAGTGCCTCTGCTCGATGATAAACCTGAATGATTGCGATGACATGTATATTTTGAAGTGTTAGAGTTAAAGATTTTTTATTATTTTCTTGCCATTTTATTTTGTGTAATAATTTATTAAAAATTAGGTAGCATTAAAAACTGTGTTGCTTCTAGTTTTTCTTTAATTAATGTTTGAAATATCACAGAATGTTCGCTTTCGGTTCTGATTGAAATCCGAAATGTGTTGCACATGTACGCAGAGTGGACGTTCTCACAAGATGAACCGACTATCGGGTCGGGGTTGCGCAGAGTCGGGCGAACCAACCATATCTTCCTGGCGATCTTAGGGAGAGACCTTTTTTCAACAATCGACATTTCTTAACTATTGATAATATTGATGAAACTCAGTACAACGTGAACTGAAGTTGGTATCTTTATGTTCTAACATATGTTTAACAAGAAATAGTAGCAGAAAAAGCCGAAATACCGTAATTACTTTATTATTAATAATTTACTTTCACGATATGCGTGTTATGCTGACGTCACATGCATTCCGCACACTGCGGGAAGAATACTGACCGTGGGTTTACACTGCCGAAAACATTCAAACAAAACATATTGTCATCTCATTTTTTTCAAAGTGATATAAAGAGAGAAAGCTTGTATCGCAACAAGTTTATACGTCAGCGGAAACCCGAAATTGAATCTAATGACATCTTACTCCTCAAATTTGGTCAAGCTACTGGTATATACCCGCAAAATTTAAAACCCTCCTTTATGTCAGTCGGGCAAAAATATGTCTTGTTTTTTTTTGTGTAAATATTTACTCGTCGCCGTTTAAATTTTGTAGATATGTATTATATATAATATTATATACCTACATGTATTGTATTTCAAAAAAGTTTTTATCAGTGTAACGATGATTCGTCAAAATCATCCGACGCTACAATCGAGGTGACAAAGTGCCCCTTGACAGGTTTTTTTTCTATTAACATAAATAATTTTTAAGTTGAAATTCTTTGAAATTAATATAATGTGATGTTAATATAAAACAGTGGAAGTATAACTAACTATGCGGATGGAGTTTTTTGATATCACCTAGAGGAAAAGTCTATCTAATTACTGGAAACAACCAATTTTGCTCAAAGGAAACCTTTCTTTATTTAAAAAAAATCTAAGCTCAGAATTAGTTGACATATTGATTGTTACTCAGTAGAATAAGAATTTATTCATTAAAGGAATTCATTTCTTATATATTTTAATAACAACTAGAAAATACTCATAATTTTTGTTGTACAGATTTTTTAGGTTAATTTTATATTACCATCTCCCTGTTTATCCTGTTACAGAAGCAAGAAGGTGCGTGGCGCGAAATAAATTAAATTACGTATTACAATCACTTCTAGCCAAATATTTACTTGGTATTTCCAACACATTTTACCTTATCTTCAGAAATCTGTTGATATGTGGGATTATAATTTAATAGGACAGTTAGGAAAGAAGCTACATTCAATAAATCACAACTAAAATTTGTCGTTCAAAAGATTTATTCTCAAATCTATATTAATATAATGGGGTACTTGTAATCATTTCAGTTTACACAAAGTGCAATGAGATACGTTAAACATGGCTTCTTACATCAGCTAATTCCGATCTTAAATTATATTTAAACTTCCTTATAAATATTTTTACGCATATATGTATATATTTAACAATAAAGAAATTATTCCAGTACGGCATACGGGCAGTATCAAGTTGTACAAAAAGCGATATCTAAATTGTTGAATAAAATAATAAATTTATACAAATAGTAACAGAACTATTGCAAAGAATAACCGCATCAGATCAAAACCGAACTTAGTTACGAATAATTTTAAAAATTACATAAAAAAAATTTTATAAGTCTACGATTTTTATTATACATTTAAAAAAGGCATCTATAAATTTTGAAATAATCTAAAAAGGAAAAAACATTGTTAAATATAATTTTAAAAGAACTTAGCCCTCTTCTGTTTATACTGTATTGAAGATATTTTGAGGCAATACATAATTGCTATTAAGCAAGTTACAGGCAGAAATTATTAATTTACATTTGAAATACACAAATAGTCGTAAATTGTAGCAGCTATGTTCAGTTCGAACTGCGTTGAGTATTTAAATATTTAAATATACAGTGACATCATTAATATTACATCTAAAAATTATTACCAATACTTCTATCAGTGAGTAATGTTTACCAACATATATTCCTAATTAGTACACAGTAACAATGTCACAAAATCGGGTAGTATAGAATTGAAAAATTTCCAAGTAGGTACATACCTATTGAACATTATAAAACCAAAAGACTAGATCATAAGTTTATTAAATTATTTCATACGTTGTTCTATCTTAAATTATAGTAGGAAATGTCATATATTATTTACATAACTTTAGTCAAGTTATACTAACACGCGAGTCACGTTGAACATTTTCCTAATTAAACGTTCATTCGAAATGCTTCGGAATCGTTACATTTTTGCATTCATTAACTAAAAAGTTATCACTTAGATAACAGTTGTAGTCTTCTTGCACTATAAATAATATCTTCAGTTCTCCAGAGATAAGCTATAGCGCATTTGTAACATATATGTGTTCACATATTGTGCAACTTCCACAAACACCAACAATCACATACATAGTTTTCAGCTCGGTCTTGTCTCCCTGCACTCCACCTCCCGTTGTGTTCTCATTCCGTCTTACCTGTGACAATAGACATTACAATTAAAAATTCAAGTTTTATCTAGATTACTTAATGATACTTTAAATATTTATTATAGAAAATATGCGCTCACGCCCTAACTTAACCCTCACCCCCGATCTTTGCGATGCTGAAATTGCTGAATTGGTGATGAAATGCGATCTTTCATCTCTGCCTACCCCTTTGAGGGTAAGCATTTGGCGCGATCCTGACACACCTCTCTCGCTTCTTCTACATCTACGATCTACATACAAATGCTCGTCGGTTATGGGTACTCCTTATAGCTTTTCTTCAGTATGTAATTATTACTGTATTGTAAAAAAATAAATACCAAGATGATTTTTTTAGAAGTAACGTGTGTTATTTTCTTTTTAGAGATACAACAACTATATTGTTAAGATGAACATTGAGAAATTAGTGGGCAATTGTTCATATTTCAGCCTAATTTAATTATTCTTATTTCAGCTGATAGTGCAATGCATACTAGGCCCAACGACTACCATTATCCATTCAACTCATTGAAATAAACTAAAAAAAATAAATAAAGATTGCGTAATCTTGACTAAATCTTAATAGGTTGTTCTAGGTACACAAGAATTAGAAACGCAATACATGTCTGCATGGCTTAGATACGACTCGCTCGGTTTCTTTTATAAAATAGCTTGCAAGCTGTCAGATGTCCAATCAAATATCATTCATTGATCTGCTAGAAGCATGGTCATCAACTTTTTTTCTTTTAGAAACTAAAGTAATTTTGACTTGACATTTAACTTTACAGGAGTGTTTATTCAACTATAAAAAATTTACAAACCTTTCAGAAACTGAGACTAAAAAGTCGCGTCTTAAAATCTTTAGAGCACTCATTCATCATCATCGCCTAAAACCTTATCTAACTTTTAATTTTTTAGCATTTCTTTAATTTGGATTAATACATTTAAGTATATTTATTATAATTAATACATTTAAGTGTATTAGAATTAAGATATAATTATTTTTCAAAATTAATTAAAAAAATATATTTGTGTAGTGTACATACATCTCGTATTTATGACATTATAAGTTTAAGTTTCTTTTAAAATTATAATGTACATAGTACAATGATGGAAGTAGTTTATAATTTTAGTACACTAAATTTTAATAATAATTAAATAGATATATCCAATAAAGTTTCAAAAGTCAACAATATATGCTGTTGGTAGTTAATAATAAATCTGCTAAAATCTTATTTAGTAAACCAGAAGTTTATATCATGACATAGAATGAAAGAAGTGAATTGGAATTTTCTGGGTAAGATAACTTCTCGTAAAAACTTTTTTTTATCGTGTATTGTTTTTCAATTTTTATTTAGCGTCTAAAAACCTTCTTAATTCGTCTAAAATACGTTTAATATATACAACCTATAAATTTATTGTATTAATTATAATATCTTAATGTACAATTTTTTTTTAAATTTTATACAAGGATTAGTAATTGAAAGACTTTTTAATGACAATTTTTTATTTTGATTTAGCTGATACTAGTTGTCCGTGCCAGCATCTTCCGGGTGAATTTCGATATAGCACGTTAATTAAAAAATAAAGGATTACTTTTGGGTCATGTAGTTTAATGTTGAAGGGATTATTTAAAAAATTACTACAGTATAATATTTACCTATTAATTACCTATTAAAAACAAACAAATATTTATGCTGTATAATATTGTATAGACATACATACATTTACTATTGTATTTTATATAAAAATGTTGCTTAGATACATTGAAGATTTTAGTATAAGATATCCGATGTATATACGATTCTGTTTATTTTATCAAATTATAAAATAATTATTGAATTTAGAATAATAAATAATAATAATAAATTAATGTTATAGTAAGAAATATTTTATATCATTCATACATCTTCGTAAGTTTATTACATTTGATGTTAATTTAAAATCATCGTATTAAATTGGGATAAACTTTTTTGAATTTAATGTAAGTGTGGCCTATACAATTTTTTGATTCAGTTTTTTGAGAATTTACCCGATACAAGCAAAATCTTTCCCCTTTATAATATAAGTATGACTATATTTTTTCTTAATTCTTTAATCTTATTTATTATATTAATTTTATAAGATATATTACTACATTATAAAATTAAGCGAAGTTATGATAACTTAAACAAAGTTTGATATTTCACTTACGTCGCCGACCTTCCTCGCCCTAACTCTGTATTCCCGGATAACAGTGATATTTTAATTTTGGAAGTGAAGTCTGTGTAGATGATTTTATATGCGAGTTTCTGAAGAGTTCAGTCGGAAGTACACAAGTTACTAGCGACTGAGGACTACCATCACATCATAGTTCTATATAGGTGAGTTCGAAGTTCATCATAATAAATTATACAATCACTTTTATAATATATGTATGTGGTTCCGTTTATGTAGTCGACATAGTTATTAACAAGCTAATATAATAGTTGTATTGGTAAATTTAAGTACTTTCATAACAATATTGTTTGTGTTTTACTAGTTTATACTACCGTTAAGTTTTACGAGATGTTTTATGGACATTGGAGTGTTTGATGGATTCAAAATATAGGTCAGTCTATATACAAACATGTGCATGCGTTACTCTAACTTAGACCTTTGCTATATCTATATTCATCATTTGAATTACGACATCATACATACATTATTTATATAGCTTATATAATTATGCATTTTATTTACATCTTGGTAAAAACTCAAAATTTTTGAATATTAAAAAAAAGACTAACGGGAGACTTGGTGCGTAAATATTTCTCACATAAAACATCGATTGTATAAGTATTATATACATTATGGTGATTAATATTAAATTTAACTGCTTATCAAATACCTATAAAATGTGACCAAAGTTTTTATGCATTACACAAAAACACTGTATTTAACTACACACAATGCCACTACAATACGAACGTGCCTCTAAACAATGCAAGGATGCAAGAGGCAAATAAAATATTTTTTTACGTCGTTAGCTAACAGCACTTGGTCACCAGATGGTCAAATCTGTGATTTTACAGATATACGAGTTTGAAAGATAAGGTACACGAGTTTTTATAAGTTACAAGAGTTAAAATTATACACACAGTTTGATTTTTTTTTACATCACGACTTTTAAACTTATGTATGAAATCGTATAAACTACTACATGGCTACTTATGAAAACTCTAGTTACACCTTATATATTACCTTGAGTAGGTTCTTTTATAAATTTTTCAATTTAAACGTAACAAAATCATACGTCAGGAATATTCGTGTCTAGAAATATGTTAACGATTAAGAATTCTCGATCGTGTCAATATTTATCAAAAACTTGCGGTTATCAAGCCAAACACTTAATGCATATACTGATTAAAACATACATTTTTTGGATATTGTATGTCCAGAACTCATCATAACAACTGTCTGCAGCTTCCGTTAAACATCGGAGCGCGCAAGAGTCGGACAGCTAACGCACACCATCTTCGCGCACGCACACCCCGGCCAGCAGCTCATTGTTACACTAAGCATTGAACACATGTGAAGTTTCGACATACCTATAGGTGTGAACGGAGCGGGAGGCGGCAGGGTCGGCCGCCGATCTGTAAACAGTGGTTATCGACGCGCCGGCACTTGCCTCCACGGCATCTCCGGCTACTGCGCTATATTTATCCGATCTGGAACTGACGTGCGCGGCTAAATCCGTTCGGCGCCGTATGATGCCGGCCTCCTGCAACCACAACCACGTCACGAGGTGCCCCGGCGCCCAACCCTCGCCCGCTGGGGTCGAACGCACGTAAGTCGCACAGCCAAATTCGCGACCGCGGGCTCTACATCATCCTTAACAATTTCGCAATGCGCTAGCGTTTAAATAAGCAAATGTAGTCTTACCTGAATGTAAAGTCTCAGTAGGACTTGTGAGCAGGGGCTGGTGCTGCGGCAACGCACGCTTGGTGATGGTAATAGGAGGGTGCAGGCGTGCGGTAGTGGTGGTGTGGGGGTGGCGATCCGCGGTAGGTGTCAGGAGTGGGCGAACCGCCCCGGAAACCTGCCAGCTGACAACTTGGCGGCTCAAAGAGGTCACGAAAAGCCGGCGGCAACTGTTCGGCCGGAGGCTCCGGTGCTGCGTACCAACCCGATGCAGCAGCACGAAATTCTTCTGCCGCCAAAGAATAAGGCTGAGGGGAACAGTAGACCGCAGATGGTGGTAGTCGAGGTTCGCTGAATTCCTCCATAGAATCTGACGGTTTCTCGTATCGTAGGCACTCCGCCCCCGGCTCTCTTTTAGGCCGGCACTCGAAGATACGTGGCTTCACGTCCGGTTTTACATCCCGCGGCTGGGCGAGCGTGTCTGCGGCACTTAGCGCTTCTTGTGCGGCGAACGCTTCCTGCGCTTGTTGCAACTGCTGCTGCCGTTTGAGAGCCTCTTCCTTTTCTTTTAAAGCATCCTTTTTCTTGAAACGGCGCCGCCGACGCAAGTAAGAGCCGTTGTCGAACATGTTATATGAATCCGGATCTAAAGTCCAGTAACTACCTTTTCCAGGTTTCTTATCGTCTCGTGCCACTTTCACAAAGCATTCGTTGAGACTCAGATTGTGTCTTATAGAATTTTGCCAGCCTTGTTTGTTCTCTCTGTAATAAGGAAATCGTTCCATAATGAATTGATATATACCGTTGAGGGTGATGCGGCGATCGGGTGCATTTTGTATTGCCATGGCTATGAGCGCGATGTAAGAGTAGGGCGGTTTGACCATATCTTTAGGTGTGCCGACATGTTGCTGGTGAGGATGGAGGTAGGGGGCTCCGTAGCCATAGCGGTATTGTTCGTAGGTATAGGGGGTCACTCCGGCCGAGTAGCCGCCGGCGGCTCCTCCGCGGTACGCGTACGGGCTCTGTTCACCGAAGAGCGCGTGCATAGTGCCGGCACAAGTTCACTGTCGCGACATGTTCCACCGCGGACGAGTCACCCTCCACGCGTTCCTCTCACGGCAACAAAACTACGACTGATTGATTTTGTTTAGATTCACAACAAGGCCCGTTTACATAGCGGACGCTAAACGAGAGACGAATGAGCGGGGTCGTGGGCGACCGCGCCGGATGTATGATGACGCGCGCGCTCCGCCTTCTCAAGCGAAACTTTCATCTCGCTTTAACGTTAACATTCTCCCTAGTATCGTCCTTCTCGCAATGTTCAAGCCGTAAAGCATCGCGGCATTACACGCCCAAAGCTCGTTTTGAGGCGGTGCCCGACCGGCTCTCACATCTCTTCCCGCTATAAACCCTCCCCTAGCCCTTTTGCAATACTCTTTGTATCACCCAACCGTCAATTTTTCATGGTACCACAAAAGCGAAGCACTTGAAAAAAATCCATTTGCGGAGCAACATTGTTAAAGCCCTCGATAATCCTCTAGCGAGGTAGGTTCGTAATGAATTTGCTGTAGATTTATTATCTATGTAAGATTCAAATGAAATATAATGTATTAATTAAGATTTATAGTGTTATTCATATTAATAACACATATTTTGAAAGCTTTGTCAGTTCGTTGACAATTATTTGTTATAATTTAATTATTTCCTGTTATTTTATTTTATGTACAACATTTAGAACGGTGGTGGCTCAGTGTTATAGGCTCCGACTTTCGTACGTATTGTAAGTCGCAGGTTCGAACCCAGGCAGGTGCTTTACTTTGTGCAATTTATTTCATCACCACTGCTCCGCAAAACGGTGAAGGAAAACATCGTGAGGAAACCGGCATGTCTTAGATCCACCAAATTCGAAGAGATGTGACTTCCACCAACCCGCACGGGTCCAGCGTGGAGGATTAAGGCCTCTCCCTCTCTCGGACAGGAGGCCTGTGTCCCTGCAGGCGGGAAGCGTACTAAAAAAGACTGATTATTATTATAATATTTTATTTTGATTTTTTATCTATATCATTGCATAAAAATAAATTTAAGAATTTTATAAAATAGAATTTTATTATATTATATCATACACATTATATATAATCATACATCAGGCGTTCTATCGTTATGCGTGATTATTACTCTTGAGTGCATCATATATATAGGTATTTGTGTATTTTTCATGTGGAATCTTCTCTTATCGGCCAAAAGTCGTCCTACTGGACGTAGGCCTCCTATCGATCGCAAAGATCGTGCAGCAGGGGCGCTCTCGTTCAGTGGACTACCGGAACTTTGAAAAAGATTTATTGGTCCGTCTTATTAGAAGCCTACCTATGTGGCCGTCAGTCCCGGACTTTTCGGCCCATTCGATCATTCGTTCTGTAGCCATGTATCCCTCTTGCTATTTAAGGTTGCACTCCTCGGGCAATGGTTCTGCTTCTGGTAACACAATTTCTGATACGATCTCGCAGAGAAACTCCGAGCATTGCTTTCTATATTGCCCTTTGAGTGACCTTGAGCGGTCTAATCAACCCACGGCAACGGACCACGTCAGTGCCATAGTGATGCATAGCATGTGGAATTTCTTATATAGTCAAAGTAGTAAATCATAAGTGTGTAGGTACTATATTTAAGGAGATTACGGTAATTATAGTACACATTTTCCTGTATTAGATTAATATTTACAGCCGAAACAAACGTGAAAATTCGAAGGGATGAGTGTCAATTTAAGATTTTTATATTAAACTCGAATGAAGTCGCTGACTTCTTATGGTAAGAATTTATTACAATTACTCAATCTACTAGAACTACCATTTATTAGGATTAATTTATCGATCGAGTAAAAAGTGACAAAGTCAGCAGCAGGCAGCATTTGTGCATTTTACTTAGTGACCAAGAGGCCTTTGAAATGGTAGCCACGTACAGATCCATGCAGCGTAGGTAGGCCTCCTACAAGATGGACCGATGATCTGGTCAAGGTTGCGGGAGTGTATCAGCATATCATATGGACAATTTTATTTTGCGAATTTAGTCATTAAGATTTAACACCACCTAAGCATACGGATACATGACAGTGGTAGAACCCGCAACAACAATATCTGTTGCACGAATGGGTTGGGTCGCACTCAATGAACGCAGGCGTGAATTAGAAGTATTTCTGCGTTACGTCTGATGAGTGAGGTGCAGGAGGCCTAATTTTGGTCGTCTTTCCCTTCTTTCCTTCTTCTTTTCTACTCAGGAAAGGATGAGGAGGGTAGGAGGATTTGACAGGTGAAGGATGGATAAGAATATGAAATATCCTTTTTCTCTTTATCCCTTCCTCTATCTATTATTATTACCGTATGAACTGCTTGCTCGTTTACCACTTTCTACTATAAAACAATTAGTAAGTATGGAGTATAATTGGCAGTACCATTGCTCCTCCACTGCTCAACAAAAAATATTTCACATCACACGCCTGCTTATGTCAACACAATAACGACTTCCGAAATTCGGTAATTAAAATGATAGACGACGTCGCTTTATCTTCTGTTTGTTAAGGGGCGTAGGGCGCTTAATTTATTATTTTATGGAAGTGTCTTTATAATAAAAAATCCAAGTTAATATTGAATTAAATTAGTTATATTATTTATAAAAATCCAAATTTGACATGTTAAAGGCTGAATTTGTTTTGCAAAAGTCCGATATAGATCTGTAAAATGCCAAATTTGATATAAAAATACGAATTTGATTTGGAAAAGTACGAATTTGTCCGAAAACCTATAGGAGGCAAATAATATTAAGTTAAATTTCTTAACATGAACAAATTCAATAAACAATAACATTATATAGGTATAACTGTAGGCAGTACACAACAAAAGGGTTTATGTAAGGGAGCCGTCTTTCCTAGAAAGTCCTGACTACATATCCAGAAAGGCGCTGTCCTGTTGCTATCGCTCGAGCGATGATGTCTGCGTCCGACAAAACAACTACTAATCTATTCAATGTCCTGTTAAAAGTCGCGCGAACTTTAAGATGAAGTGAAACTAAGGTACATAATATGGAATTTTTTAATCGCACTTGAAGGAAAAATACTGTAAACCCTTTTAAAAAGAAGCAAAACTGCACAAAACTGCTTTCAAAGATTTTTAAAAATACCCGAGAATCGAACTGATTGAAATCCGAAAAAAATAATATCTTCCTTTAAGACAGCAATCGATAGTGTCAATAGTAAGGATCAAATACCTGTCACAAACATGCTAAGTTAAATGAATAAAAGAGCAAGAAAAAAGTTTTGATAAATTTTCTTTTAAAATCGTCTAATTATTGGTCAGCATGTCTAGGACATTAAACTGAACCACCTGTACGAAAATATGACGCGCTCGAGTATATCAAATTGGAAATGTTTTTGCCTTTAGATATACAAGCTGCTGCGAGCTTGCGTTAAAGTCGAAATCTTCAGTTTTATGAATGGTTGTTTCTTATAGGTCTAATTAACATATTCTGTGAAGGGTTTTTTATGGCCATACCATCCATTCAAACCGGGACATTATCAGGGACACTGGATATGTGTGTACAATAAATATCTGACGCGCTCGAGTTTGTACACATACACATGACTATTTCCCTTTTCATTTAAAAGCTGCAGATGAAAGTATAAATGTCATATAACCTTTTTTTCTTTTTACCATCAAAACTATTTTTACCAACGAAACAAAAAAAACTTTTTACCATGAAGCTCGAGAATGTAAAAGTTTAGCATCACGGCTGTCGTGCTATATGTCTAGTCAGAGTTCACTGATCCATTGTGAATTTAAGTTAGTTTGTAATCCAAATTGGCGCTGTTAGCAAGTTATGAGCTGAACGAATAATTACGCTCGACTTGCGAAATATGCACAACATGGTCGTGGGTTCGAATCCGCCATTAGACCTATTGTCCAAACAATTTTAAGCTTGGTTGTGGATGGTTAAAAGAATTAGTAAATTATTTCGATAATCTACTAATATTTTATATACATGCGCCATTCACCGAGGAGGGTTGGCGTCAGGCAGGCGGCCGGCCGTAAAAACTATAAGTAGCCAACACCTATTATAGTGTGAATTACGCGCGTTCTGCGTCGACCCCACATAAGAAAAAATGGGAAAAGGGCAGGGAGAAGAAGTCCACAATTGGTCGGTGAAATATTAAAAATCTGTCAGATTTTTAATAAAATGTGCCATCCATTGTTAATTAATTAAATAAAATACTTCGCCATTCCCGCTGTCCTCGTCAAGAATTACTCCCAAAAACTTCTTCGCAACAACACTTAGGTACTAAACTTGTAAGCTATAGTCGCCAAATCGTTGCCAAAGAGTTTATGTATAAAAGCCCCCTTTAAAAAAACACATGCAGACATTAAGACTTGCGAGAGAAATGAAAACCAAAAACAGGAAGGCACAACACTAGTCAAAAATAAATCCTTGTGTCTTAACAATAAAATTCAAAATTGAATACAAGTAAAATTAATAAACAAAAGTTAGTCAAGCTGTTCCAAATTCAAAAAAGCGTGTTGCTGACGCATGTTGGAGATGTTGTTCACCTATACCTAAACTAACCTCTAAGGTTTTCCCCTACCAAGTATCATCTACGCGCGGCTAAAGAAGTTTTCACTATCAAAAATATAATTTTTACACACACGATGAAATTGATTGCGATTGATTAGAGAGCTGGAGAAGGTTTAGTTGCAAGCCTGCTGTGGGTCTTTTTCAATATATGTTGGAGACATGGCCTAGTACTAGATGATTCGTGTAAAGCTGTCATCGTCCGTCTATCTAACGAAAAAGTTCGCAGCATGCTTTTAAAAATTACTGAGAAATCAGCCTTCTCAGCATTGTGGGAAAACTTTATTCTAAAGTACTGATTGAAAGAAACAGAAGAAAGAATGTGGGATGAGCAAGCAGGTATTAGAAAAGGCTGCATGGATCAGATCCTTTCTTAACGTATGAGTAAAAAAAAGTTTTTGGCTGTAAACCAAAAAGTATTCTGCGCCATTGTAGATTTAGAAAAAGCCTATGATAAACTTAAGAAATGATCTGTGGTCAACCTTGGTTGCGATTTAATTTAGCAGTGATCTAATATAAGCGTTAAAGTCTATTTATAAAGATTCTACTGATTGTGTTAGAATATATTCGATCTCTACATGGATAATTGTTTGAAAGCTTTGAAGGACGAAGATTGTGGAATAAAGATGCCTTGTACGCCGATGACCAGATCGTGTTTGCGTCATCGGTGGAGGACTTACAACTTATCTTGAATGTAGTGAATGATTCACTAAAAGGTAAAGGGATGAAGATGAATATAGATAAGACGAAAGTAATGGTGTTTGAAAGAGAACAAAGTAAGACCATAATTGAAATTAATGTTAACGGTGAATAAGTCGAACAGTCGGAAAAGTTCGTGTATTTGGGATGTATGTTTAGTAGAGACGGTAGGCATGTTAAAGATATTGAACGACGAGTGAATGCGGGACATAAAATGAATGGGGTACTATAGGTACATTAGTAAGGAGTCAGAATGTGTCTATGAAGCCTCGTCTGTCAATACACAGTGCTGTACTAGTCCCCACTTTAATATATGGAAGAGAGAGCTGGGTTTGGCAGGAAAAGCATGTTATTAGAGTTAATGCCATTGAGATGCGATCCTTAAGTATATTAGGGGTGACGTTGAATAATAGCATTAAAAATAGCGTTACACGGGAAAAGTGTGGCTTAGAAGCGGATGTTGTGACTAGAATTGAGAAAGGTATACTTCCGTGGTTCCAAAAGTGAGTGGCAGCGTAGGCAGGGGACGTCCAAGGAAAACTTTATCGATCAGATTACTCACATACAAAAAAGGGCGATATAAGGGGGTACCCGTAACCGACGATCTTGTATGCGTAGATGTATGGATGCAGAGGAAGCGAGAGAGGTGTGCCAGAATCGTGCCAAATCCATAATCTCAGAGGGGTAGCCTCTGGGTTACTGGCGTGAGTTTATATTTTATTTTAAACATATAATTTTTAAATGTAGATGGGGAACCAACACCGGCGACTTGTAGATTACATTATTATTTTTTTATTTTTTATTAACATTTCTTTGTTAAGCCAAATTTTCAAAATGATAATGACCAACATACTGTGGTATCATTTTTATTTAGCAAAAATTGTTAGAATGTTAACAAAAGAAACAATACTTGCAGCTTTATCTAGTGAGACTTTCGAAAAATAACAAGATTAAATAAATAGTATCGACAGTAACATGCTAACAGTAACAGCTTGGTTCGCTCGTCGACTATTGACAATTTGACTGTATTGCTGATGAATGATGATATAACATACATATTAACCTTACTTATAGTCATATAAATTATTTATATTAAGTTTTTCTACCAATGCCGTATCGCTCCGAGTTCTAGTGAGGTGTAATATATCAGCGAGGAAAATTAATAGTTTATGTACAATATGTTTATAATAAAATATAGTTGTTCACACATTCTTGGAATTTTTAGCATATGCACTCTCTAATGTACAAATAGATAATTTCGCTTGGTGCAAAGTGAGGTCAGCAAAACTGTTGTCAGCTTGTGATTCTTTCTTTTTCGATAAAGTTATATTTTCCCTTTCAACATGCCTTATCACAACTGCTCTAGGAAGTGACGACATTAACTTCTTCGCCCATTGACAGTGTGGCAACTTCTTTTCATCGGGTATTTCAATCTGTATGGAAAACAGAAATAAATAAACATTATGTGACTTAAAATTAAATTACTAAAATCGACTGAGCCTTTGAGATTTTGGCGGATCTACCTATGGGCGTTTTGGCCTGCAGCCGAGGGCTCCGCGGATATAGTAGCCCAGGCAGGCTCTAAGGCCCTTCGAACGAAATCATTTTTTTCTTTTTCTGATCATTTTCAACGCTGGCACAAATTAAAGATCTAGTTTTTTCGTTGTTCGTATATTTTACATTGACAAATTCTAGATCTTGTTTTTGTTAGGTAGGGGGCCCAAGTAATATTAGCTCAGGGCTTCAACAACTCATGGTCGGGCAGACACGACATGACATGTTGGGAGGACTGTCCATGGATAGGTCGTAATCAGCGATAGGCCGCTGATGTTACGTGAACGGCTATACCTGTAACCAAAACATTTACAGGCACATGCCTAGCTTTAGAAAACGAGGGATATGGGAAAAGTGATCATAAGGTTGTGACATCTCAGTCATCAATCTATAAGTAGAAAAATACCTCAAATGCACATGAATTCTCTTGTAGGTCGTGGTATTTCCTCAGTTGTGCCGTGCTTTTCATAAAATAGTTGCTGCCATGGTGAGGCTCTACTTCTTCCTTATCCGGCATTTTCCCAGATATACTTGGAGTCGGCTCTCCAAATCATGTTTCTCCAGAGACAGATCTTGGGTAGTCGTTGGACCTAAATTGTCTATAGCGAAGTGTTTCTGGTCATGTGGGCCATATGTTGAAGCTGCTTCGAATACTGAGACTACACCAATGTCAATCTTCAAAAATGAATGTGATCGCTCATAATTTCCCTGGATAAATAGTTAAACCAAGAGTAGCAAGTAACCATGATGTGTCTAGAGGAATATAAAAGAAAACCGTATAAAATGGTGAAAAATGGCAAAACATACCACTTTCGTGCCCTTTGCACACTTATAAGCTACTGATGGCAAAGGCTTATACTCCACTTTTGATTTTGTCCTCAAGCCGTGCAGTAAATCGGGAATTGAATGAGTCCCCGCTAAAGGCTTTTCAGGTTTGACATTTTGCAGCAGTGGAACTTGGGGGCTCTGTTTTATATACATAGCCACTGGACTTCTTATATGTTCGAATTTAATTGGATGTCTCGGCACATTGACGTGATTGTTTATTAATTTATCTTTATTTGAGGTTTTCAAAATGGAAGACTTCTCAGATAAGATAGGGGAAGTATGTATATTAATAGAACCTGTGTTAGCTTTTTCATCTTTCAATATAATTTTTTGTAAAGTTTTATTTTCTATTTCAAAAACAATTTTGTCTCCGTCGGGGTTATTTAAAATTTCAGTGTTGTCTTCCAGTTCATTTACTTTTTCTATAATTGATTTACTTTTGTCGACATCTTGTGTATTAATGTTGTACCGTAATTCGAAATCCGCAACAATTTTCTCTATATTAAGAAAACTTTTATCAAGATCACTTCCGAGGCTGGATATTGAATTATTCAGTGCAATCCTTGATGTAAGATCGGGCTCAGACGAAGTTACAATTATTTTAAAACTGTTGTCAGCATCGATGCTATCAAATGTACTGTTGTATCTAATTAAATAAACATATGAAACATTGTTAACATAAAATACAAGGACTTTAGAGCAAACCTAAATATCTGCGCCGTGGGTTTACACTGCCGGAAACCATCACATAAAACATATTGTTATCTCAGTTTTTTCAAAGAGAAAGATAGAGAGAAAGCTTGTTTCAATACACGACTTTACGCCAGTGGAAACCCACGGTTACCCACATTAGTCTGCTGTTGTTTAAGATTCTTAACCAAAACTTAGAGTAAAGTCTTTACAAATGTTATTATCAGCTCTGACCTGGAGCCGCCCGAGTCTAATAGGTTAATAAATCTAGTTTAATTAAGTCATAGATTAACCTACCGCAACAATTGGTGGTATAACATATGTACTTGTTTTTAGAACGGAAAATCACGTTTACTCAAAGTACACCATAAGTATTACACAGACTGAAATTCCTACGAGAAAAATGAAGATTCAAATACATCCATTTATTTGAGATGTTCGCCTGCTAATGACATATCTGCTATATTTTTTTATTTTATATCATGGGTTACACCATCCGTGATTTTATTTACAACCTTTCTTTTGTATGTCACCAATCAGGAATCCTATCGGTATAAGTACACCTAGGACTACGGAGTAATAAGTATGGACTTACTTAATGCTACTATAACATCTTTTATTTACAATTTTTTTCCTATTCCTTACAGTAAGTTTATTGAATAATATTTCATCATCGCTGTGCGACGTCATATTTCTTTGTCTCATAAATAAACAACTAAAGTGGACTAAATACCAATATTATGAATTACGAACAAATACGAATTCAAAATTAAGATTAATCTATGTTTTATTTATATCTTACACCAAAGAGTATTTAATCAAAAGTAAAGAGTATATACAACACGATATTGGAAAGGCCGATTTAGAATTTGGTAAACAGTTTTATACGATTATTATAGGATAAGGGGACAAACGAGCAATGTTTAGTGATCACCGACGCCCATTACCATCAGTGACACCAAAGGAACTGTAGATGCACTGCTGGCCTTTAAAGCGCTCTTTTCTTGAAAGACTCGGTTTCCACAAATGTATTGTAAACTTCACTTAAAATTTAGTGTACTCGTATGTTTTACTCAATCGGTTTATAAATAAAAAAATTATATCAATTTAACTGTGCTACGGCCATACCGTTCGACCCCACATACGCGGCAAAAGCGCAGTGAGATGATGATGAAGTAAAATTGCAGGGCGGGTGAAACCGCGGGGCACAGCTAGTAGGTAATAACACTTGTGACAATATATAGGTAGGTACGTCTGTCGGTATGAAGTATAAGGATATATGTATATACTAAAATAATTAAATTTTACAAATTAATTTCACATCTCTTAATTCTTTTCCTTTATCTATCTAATAATGGTATTATATATATTACAACCGTAACAACGAATTTCCGTTGTACCCCCAGGGGTACCTATACTGTTTTCACCTTAATTACTACCACTGACTCTTTTCTTTTTATGTCGTTAAAAAGAACTGACTAAGATTTGTTGTTTTTTTGCAGTATTCTTTGGTGTAATGGTTTGTTCTACAGTACATACAAAACAGTTTCGCTACCTTGCCGATGGTGGGTGTCGTAATTGTCGTAGCATTGTCACATTGAGTGACACATCGTCTTACATCAACTACTTCGACCCGGATGCAGACTCAGAGATAAGGTCTTGATCAAAAATCTGAAGTGGCCATAACCTTACTCGCTCCGTGTTTGGGTTGAGGTCTCACATGAAACTGCGGACCGAGGGTACTAACATCCTTTAAAAATAAAATAACTTTTTAACTTTCTTGTATGTCCACTATAATAAATCCCTTCACATTACGTTATTTCTTATACGTTTTTTTACGTATCAAGGATTCATTCAACTGGTAATCGTACTTACAAATAAAGGTTATATTTTTTTAATTTTTGGATTTCCCTTCACTACAGCTCTTGCAGCCTTATATATAATATATCACCATGTTTTTCACCTTGTAATATAATTACAAGCACAGAAATTAATGTTAAGCGATGATATTTCACAAATAATTACAAAGTTTGTAACCTCGCATCTCACTGTTGGTCACAATTTTATTTGTGACCAACGAAATAAAGTGAAACTGACAAGAACAAAAATTTATTCGATTTCTTTTTCGTTCCTATCAGAGTTTGTATATTACGATCTCGTTCATTCGCGTGATGTCATTTATATGGCAAAACCAGATAATACATCCTAGATTTCAGAGCTTTGCCACTTTAATTTGACATAATTCTCTTGTTTGAATCCTCTTATTAATTTACGTAGTTGTAACATACTCTTTGGAATATCCATGTGAACATGAACCGTTATGACCTAAAAGTCTATGTTACCAGGTCATAAAATTAAAAAATAAAACATGAACCGTTTGTTTACATTTATGGTAAAGCCGTTGTTAACCAAAAGAAAAAGGAAACACACGCTCTTATTAATTAGTTATAAGTAATAAAAGAAAAAAACATTTTCTAAAATTCTACAATGAGAACAGTACCAAAATGGGTTAATAAAATCCATGAAGCTGATAAAATTGAATCATCAAGGTAATTTGTTTATTGTTAATATTTGTTTATTATTAAGGCTTTAACATAAATTTTACATGCTTGTGTTCTTAGTATGTGTAAAATAAAACGAATCTGGTGTCTGAATGTGTCATTTATAAACAAATGCTGTGTGGTGCGGTGAGCCCTGTGTATGGGAATAGGGTGTTTTGGTATAGCAAGGTAATTAGGACTAATATGTACAATATGGGCAATACTTCTAGTTGGTTGTTCATATTTTTATTGGGAAAATATCTTACTATTTAGTTTCATCATCAAAAATTGTGAATTACAACTGAAATTTAAAACAAAAAAATACTGCAGAAGTGGAATAGTGTGGTTACCAAGGATTGATTGAAAAGACCTGTGACTTCAAGCATAAGCCAGTGGCTGGCGAGTGCCTAAACCAACTCTATGGCATCTTAAAGTTGGATTTGGGAGTAGAATTAACAAAAATAATATCTTAAACTCAGGTTTGAATACCAAGATTGGAATAGGGATTTTTTTTAAACCGCTCCAGCAAATGTTGTAGAGCTTTGTTGCTGCAACAGGCAGTGAATGCTTAACATTATGTGACTGGCTTGCTGATATTCCTTAAAAAAATACATTTATTGTTCCAGTGTTCATGCCATATGCTTTAATCCCGAGGGAACACAGTTGGTTGTTGGTGCTGGAGAGAAAGTTATGGTGTATGATCCAAGAGATGGAGCTCTGGTACAACTGCTTCAAGCTCATAAAGCTGCAGTGCATGCTGTTGCATATTGTGGGGACGGTAAGAAGTTTGCAAGTGGCAGCGCTGACAAAAATGTTATTATATGGACATCTAAGATGGAAGGGGTTCTCAAGTATTCGTAAGTTATTAATGCCTTATTTTTCAACTTAGAGATATATTTGTTAAATGATTGTACAAAACAGATGTTTTGTTTTTATTTTGTCTTTTATTTCAATGAATCTCTGCAAAACTTAAGATTTAAGGTTGTGTTGTTGAATTTTAATATGACGATCAGAGGCACACATAGTGTAAGCCTTAATTATATTTTTCATAATGCATTTAATGCATAAGATACTCAGTGAGTTTTTGATTCCTGTTTCAAACATACTCATTTCTGAAATAGTAAAATTTGCTGTCTGTCTTTCCTTATGACAATTTTTGAGTATAATTTGAAAAAAAAAACAAATGACCTCACTTACATTAATACTAACAAGAAAACTTTTACTTGTTATATATATAAATAATTTTATACTTACACAGTAATAAGTCTGGTAATTACAATTTTATTACTATGTTAAACTGGCTGCTACATATAAGTTGGTCACTCCTTGCCCGTTAGGTTGTGAGTGAAGAGAGTGTGCTGCAGCAGGTACCGGTGAGTGCCAAAAGTCACACTAAGGCATTTATACTTAAAACACAATGTATGTACATAAAATTTATAGCGAGTGTGCACGAGAATTCACAGTCATGAAGTCAACTATTAAAGTGTGGAATGCAGATTGTTTACTAACTTTTTCATTTCATTTTCTTAATTTCTACATCTTGGCGAATATTTTATGTTTATTTCTTTCCAGACATAGTGAATCTATCCAATGTCTTGCATACAACCCAGTTTCCCTACAGTTGGCATCTTGCGCCTTGTCAGACTTTGCATTCTGGTCTGCTGATGTGAAGGCTGTTCAGAAGTACAAGGTCTCAGGACGCATCACAAGTTGTGCTTGGTCACCAAATGGCCAATTTTTGGCTATTGGACTTGCCATTGGTGCAGTATCTTTAAGAAATAAAGCAAGTATTTTTGAAACTATATTTTTATCATTTATGAATCATTGGAAGGGTAGAGATTCAGAGAGAAGTACATTAATATAGACTTGAGGACTTATGATGTTTGAAAAAGATATCTCAAAAGGTTCGGACACAGGCAGTCGCATTACTTTGTGTAATTTATTTCATCACCACTGCTCCAAAAACGGTGAAGTAAAACATAATGATAGAAAGGACTCGGAGAGGAGGCCTGTGCCCCAGCAGTGGGAAAAAAGTTATATTTGTTATTATTTATTATATAAACTTAGACAATAATTCAATTGACTTACAAACATAACTGTTTACTACTTCAGACTGGAGATGAAGTACATATAATACAACGGGATGCACCTGTATGGGCTGTGGCATTTTTGAATAGCACACTTCTGGTCACTGACTGGAACGACACAATGTCTTTCTATAATTTGCAGGGTCAACAAGTATTCAAAGACAGGTATATAGGTAAGAAAACAATTATTGTTTAATGTGTTTATTAATTAATTAGAAACTAGATACAAATAATTTTTCGAGTAGTAATGTTCTAATGACAATTGCTTCTACAATACACGGTTATGTCGTTATTTTTGCTGATAACTCTCATTGAATGTGACTGAATATTATACATTATACAAGCATTTCATTGGGTTAATATTGTAACTGATTATGATTTAATTACGTTTGATTTTCAGGTTTAGCTGCATTGTCTATAACAATTTTCGAAGCAGTTGTACTCGTCGGTGGAGTAGGAGGCTGGGCAGTGTTGACCACAGAGGGTATTGTTATGCTGAACACTCCTCAGGATTGGGTGTGGGCTGTCACACCGTCACCCTCACAAAAAATATTGGTTAGTCATAATTAAATAATACTACAATTGAGATTTTAAAACATATTATGTGATATGTTATACAATATATAGGCAAAACTCAGAACACATAACAAAATACCTTACTAATATTATAAATGCGAAATCTTGGATGGATGTTTCTTAAAGCGTTTGTCCACTAAGCGACTATGATAAACATCTCGAAAACCATGAGACTTTTCTTCGGCCATTTATTGTTCTCACTACATCGCGCTGTGCTCGTATCTGGTCGCCAGGGTTGGATTTAGGTAGGTTGAAAAAAATTAATGGGATATTTGTAAACAATGTACACTTTATTATTTTGAATTTATCATAGTTATTAAAATATACATCAGTATGTGAAAAATTTCTCTTTGAAAAAGTCTTTTTCCAAGTTTTATCCTATACAATCAGTACAATTCTAACTTTTGTTACCGTCTTCGACAGCATCACAAGACAACAAAATGGCGTCAATGGATAGCGTTGTAAGATTGTTTCTTATCTTAGTCTTAGGTTCACCTTACTGAAAATTCTCTGACAGTTAGCATTATTATGGGGGGATGTTGTGTAGGGCAAGCATGTCATAATATCGACTCTACAGCATTACAGCGTGATTACAACCCAATAGTTTTTTCTAATGTCGAATGGCATTGAATGGTATTTATATGGGTTATTTTATGCAATGAAATTATAGTATATATAATTATATAGTATAAATAGTACAAATCCAACCCTGAACGGTCGCTGCACACAATCACTGCCATCAAACTAAATTATTATTGTTTCCTCTAAGGGACTAGTCGCTAAGTGGAAATAAGCCCTTACTTGGATCTGACTGAAATTAGGTATACAGATAGATTTTAGTCTGGAAAGGACTTTTCATCCTGGAAATATCCAAGCGAAGTACCTTAAATTCTTCGTATCTATATTTAGACGGTTTTTTACACTTACATATGGGATATATTTATTTTTCTCAGATGTATCGATTATTTGTAAAGTTGTACACTTTTATAATTTTTTTTTCATTTCCTTTAACTAAAATCTTCTGTAGGGATGAAAAAAACTGGTGTAAATAGCAGTTTAAGCTGTAATTAAAAAGTTTACAAAAAGCCGACTCGCAAATAAAAAAAGGTATTAATCTTCATCAGAGCATGTCTACAAATAAATCAAAATAAATTTTTCATAAATTCAGCCAACTAGAAAGCATTTTTTACGTCGCTCTGGATTCGCACGAGTAATTTCTCCATGCTAAGTTTAATCCCTTACTTTAGTCCTTTAGGGGTTAAATTTAGAAAAATTCTCTTTCAGTGCTCGCCTACGATTACGTTGGAGAGACAAAGATTTCTGTTATTAAACAGAAATTTCGGTGCAAATTTTCAATTCTCTAGGCCCAGTAGTTTGTGCTGTGCGTTCATACATCACTCAGTCAGTTTCTTCTTTTATATATACTGTTTGTTTAATGACGAGCACAACAAATATAATTACAGGCGGTGGCGTGTCAAGACGGTACCCTGTGGTGTTATCAAATAGTCTTCAGCACAGTGCACGGACTGTATCGTGAAAGATATGCATTTCGGGAGAACATAACTGATGTGATGATACAACACTTGACTACCGGTAACAAGGTGCGAATCAAATGTCACGACAGAGTGCAGAAAATCGCAATATATAAACATCGATTAGCGGTAAGTGATATGTTTCAATGTATCAGTATGAAATGTACTTATATTCATGATCGCCAAGTATATTATAAAGAAATAGTAGTAGTATAAGTATATTATATAGAATACGAAAAGTGGGGACGATGGATGAGGACCAGAAGAAGATATGAAAGGACCTTAATTATGAGAGAGATGCAGAGGCGACAAATCACAACTTCGACAGCACTTTTCAATCTCAATGTTCAAAGACATACAAATGTTACTGTGAATGAAGATAAAATAATATACGGAAATAACAGTGTTAATAAAATTCAGGTACAACTACCGGAACGGGTGGTTGTGTACGAGCAAGGCGACCCAGATGGAATAATGTATAGAGTAAAGGAGAAGTTACCTCAGAAGTCCGAATGCTCTTTGCTTATAGCAACTAGCGACGCTTTATTACTTTGTCAGGTAAATCCCATTATGTACTATAGTAGAAAAAAACAAGTTTGACAAAATGGTGGTACTCGGCATTTCGAAAGATAAAACCATGTGTACTGACGCGTTTCGTCACCGTGAGGCAAAATAGTCTCGTTATTATTTTAGCCCAATTTATTACAGAAGACAGGCGTGAATTCTGCGTTTCGTACGATGAGTGAGGCTTCGGTGGCCTAATTCCACTCCTCATCCCCATCCCATTCTTTGCTTACGAGGAAAGGATGGGAAGGGGAGGAATAGGACAAGGAAATAACCAATTTCTGTTTATCACCTCTATCATCTGTCTAAGGTAGGCAACGCATCTGCAACTCATTAGCTTGTTGCAGATGCCTATGAGTAGTGATCAATTGATATCGGATGAACCGTATGCTTGTATGCCACCTTTTATTAAATTTTTTTTTTTTAATTTCGCGTATTTATAGATCATTTAAAAATAAATATCGAACTTAAATAAATATTTTGATCCAAATCGTTACTTTTCGGTAAGTCCGAAATGAATTTATTTATATGCAGGAGTAAGATAATATAAGATAAGCGATTTTTTTTTAATAAAAATAAGATAAGCGATTTTTTTAATACAATATCGAGTTCAGGGCCCTATTAAGATTACCACGATTCTGTAGTGCGTCTGGCATGTTTATGGATATGCATACAGCTTCAAAACTATCTTACGAAGAAGATCCCTGATGCACCGCCTGAGAACTTGTGGTGACACTAATGTTGTCTCACCATTTTGGCTGTACTGGATAGGTCTGCATGTAAAATATTTTTTTGTTATTTATATCTATTTTACATGTGTATTTAATAATTTTGTATATTTAAGTTTCTCTATGTATAATTTTTATTGATATGTATGGACTCATGGTCTGATAATAAACAGATTTATTAAAATCCATTCAGGGGTTTCATGGGTGGTGAATTTGCACCAACAGATGGCACTTTTACAAACCGGACGTATTAAATCAAACGACATTCTAGTTTATTATGTATGTGTGTGATCGAGCAATACATTTGCACCTTTTAATTTCATATACAAATGTAGATGTGTATATAAACTGAAAAAAAAAACAAAGATGGAAGCTAAAATACAAAAGAAATTACAAATTCACGAACAAAATACAAATTGTTCATGTAGCATAAATTTTAAATTTAAAATGTAATATAATTTTCAGGACAATAAGTTGTCGCTGATCGGGAAGAGTATGCCAAGATCATGGTGTTTTCCAGCACCCATACGCTACGTCAAAGTCACGACAGTATACTTTATGGAAGTTCTTATGTTAGGTCTTCTAAATGGACAGGTAAATATATTTTACAAATAATAATATAAAATCATTTATGATTTATTAGCTTAACCTTTATTTAGTACCTGTTTGATCGAGTACGAAAAATAATTAAAATTCTGTTGTAATTTTGTCCTGATCATTAACAACACGACGACAATGTGAATTAGTTTGTTTACTCAATAAACAACTGCCTGTTCTGAAACTATCGTAATGTCTGAACAAATGTAGCTTTTTCTAAATAAAATTGTTACATTGAAAATTTCTATAAATTAAAAATAAGTTATAATTATTTTATTTTATTCATACAGTTGTAGAGTAGAGTAAATTTATTTTATTTTGTCTTCGTAAATCTAAAGCTTTACTGAAAACGATAATTAAGTTTGAAGACTTTTGTTATGTTTTTTTATTGTTATTTAGATGGTTTATATATTTTAATGTTCGTTTAAGATCTGGCAAGTTGAGCCTAAAGAGGGCAGTTCTAAAGTGATTGTGACGACGCCCTCTGGTGTTCGATGCCTCGATGTCAGCGCGTCGCGTAACCGTCTTGCGGTTGTCGATGATTTGTCCGTCTGCCGAGTTTACTGCTTACCGACTGCTGAATTGCTGTATTCCGTAAGTTATATGTATGTTGTTATTAATAAAGTCAATTCTAAGCCAGTTCTGACATATAGGTCTTGGTTTAGTTTGACTGGCTTCAGACGTCAGTAAACATCATTATCAACTGTAAACCAGTGAGGTATGCATTTTAGTTGTTTGGAAAAATAAATCATTTATCCAATGAAGAATGCTGTTTATCTAATGCTAAACACTATTATTCATATAAATCATTAATAAATCAACACTTGGTCTGATGGATATTATTGAATCTTACATACATTGTAAGAAATCAATTGTTTATAATTTATTTAGAATAAGTAATATGCCTAATGTTAATATTATAACGAAGTCTGATTTGTTTATTAGTAATTAGTAAATTCTGCAATAGATCAGTTGATGTTCCAGAAGAATTATAAGCTAATAAATTCATCTATAGAATTGTTAAGGTTAGGTTAGATAACGTGATAAGATAATCTGAATATTTCAACAAGCCGAAATAACAAAAATCGTAAATAAACACTGTGGACCCTTTCCTCACCGCTAAATGTAACAATGTTTCTTTTCACCTCATCTAATCTTTCAAATCCAATTGGTTCCTATGACGCTCAAGGATAATATAACAAAATAATTAAAAATAACAAAAGGCGATCAAACTTTAATGTATATGTAATTTTTTAGGAAGAGAATATATCATCTGTGTCTTGGAACACGCTGTGCGATGAATTGCTTTGCCTGTCAGGTAGCGGCTTGCTCTCTATAAAGGCAGGAAAATTCCCAGCGGCCGCGCAACCGCTCGCCGGTTCTGTTGTCGGATTTCAGGTAAGCATTTAACATAAAAAAGTAACACTTAATTTTTTTGTCATTTAATATTTTTGAAGGCCCGATGTAACATGAAATATTTATATGTAGTACTATTTGTGGCCGTAGATCCTTAGATACTTGAATACCATGCTCTCCTCATATTGTTTATTTCATCTATAACATTCTTCCTTAAAAGTAGCACCCACTACGTGTCGTAATCGCCACATTTATCCATCAGAAGTTGT
>JWHW01038195.1:389356-406681 GCA_000931545.1 Papilio glaucus | reverse complement strand
AATTTTATATAAGAAACGAGAGTAGTATCGTTAATGTTTTTACACCTAGCGAAAAAGTTGTAGTAGGACAGTGCAAACGAAAATACTAGTAATTAAAGTACTAGTGCTAATTTATTTATATTTTAAGCTTATGTGATGTTCTATGTTTACGTTTATTTTTTGTAAGGAAAGCGTGGAGCTCTTAATCCTGAAGAGCCGTGCTAGTTCTAGCGGAGATAACGACGAGGAAGTAGCGCCACTTTGCTGGCGCTGCAGGCGGCACGCGCCCGCCCTGTGTACGACGCGCTGCCCGCATTGCAGTCATCAGCTCACACACTCGATGGCAACGTATGGTGAGTAATACGTGTCCAACTGAAAGATAGAACTATTTGCAAACATTTCAAGTAATTATAAGTTGATCTTAACTTTACTATAGTACTGGTTTTGACTCGCTGCACACTGGGCCATAAATCATATAAGTAAGTCAGGCTAAAGCGGTGAGCAGTGTTGCCCAGGCGCAGTGCTGTTATTCAAGAATTCGAGTGAGTCATAATGGCACCGTTCTGCACGTATACGGACCGGTGTGATGTACAGGGTGGTAAAACATTATAATGTAATGAGTCCGCTTATAACATAAAAAGAACAATAATGCGCATCACTGCGCTCGAGATCTCTCTCAATCTCTCTCTCTCTCTCTCTCTCTCAGTCCCATGAATAATAAGCGAAATACATGTATTACGACTCAGTGTGCAGTAACAAACAGTACATTAGTTGTGCCATAAAGAAAAGCAAAAACAAAACTTTGCTCAATTGAAAGGTTTTACCAAGTTTAATGTTTAAATTATCAACGACCACACTCTCATTGATGGCTTTAATCTTCTGGCCTTGCGAAGACACGTCCTTTACATCGTCCTTTACATTTTCATTGTTTAAACAATGGGAGGGAAGAAATGTTTGGAACAATTTCTACTGCTGAGTTTTGCAATACACACAAATTAAGTAAACATGTTGAAGACACCTTTTTAATCTTTTCTTTTTTGTACGCTTCAAATTGAGAAAACAGTGATAAATGACACAGAACAATTTATATAATAGCGAATAGTATAAGCATTTTTAGCGCATGGGTGTGACCATCAGATTCTTGAACTTTTTACCTTGAACCAGCTAAATGAGTTCTTTTTTTTGTTTTAGAAGTCCTACCCTTAGTGCGATTCGTTCCAGCGGAAGGCATATCTCTGGAGGAAGCGTTTGATCTACTAGAACGTACTCCCCTACCCGAAGCTACTGCCAAAGAACAAACGAATGATGCCGAGATTCTCCGGATAGATCACGACATTGATTCTTCTGATCCATTCCTAGACAAAATTGAAGAGGTATAAAACTATTTCATTATTATTTTTAATATTGTAATATTAAATACAAGCCGCTAGTGGCGTGACTGTACTAACGTGATCGACGCAGTATACTCTACGCACAAGAAAAATAAACCAAAATCAATAAATAAGTGAGTCTAAATTATTTTGATATCCGTGCAATGTGAAATTCGTACAATTTCATGTAAAAATTGATGATACTAAAAGTGATGCAAGCATTGACATGTGATTACGAAGAAAATGATTGTATCAGTCAATGGAATATTTGCATTCGGAATTTATAAAAAATCTAACTAGCTTCATAACATTTATTTAGTTTATTTTAATCCAACCATCCATATTTATAGACTATTGATGTATTTTATCTATTTTATTTTTATTAGTTTACAGAACTAGAGTTCACAGAAACGAAAATGCATTTCATTTAATTTTCAATATTGTTTTATTACAACAGGTCCCAATCCTTAGGGGCATGACATGTTAACATGTAAATATGTCAACATGTCATGCCCCTAAGGATTTTGATGTAGAGAATGTTGCAATATAAAATACTGTTAAAAGAAATAAATTGAACATTTATTGCGTTTAACATGACACGTCAAAATGTTCAGTTCCCAATATTTCTAGTGCGATGGACACAATCTGTCGGTGACATTTATGAAGAAACGATACAACGTACAAATGACAAAATATGAGTTTAATAATAAGAGTCATACAATAATTACGTGTTTAAGGAAATGTTTATTATGTTTAGGATGACGATACCGGCGTTGTGGTGTGCAGTCGCAACGCGCTGTTACGTATGAACCCAGCGAGCGTGGTGACTGTGCAGCGATCGCCGCTGCCGCCGCGGTTCTACCGCAACATGCTACCCGAACTGCCCATAGCGCCCTGTCCACACTGCCAGAATGTAAGTGTTCTCATTATCATTACCATGGACCAGCAGTAACTGGCCTCCACCAATGCTGGCCTCTCCTATAATTTAGTGGCATAATATCCCTTGTTTTTTCGGCGATTATTACACGAGTTGAATCGGTCTACTGACACTATATCGCGCTTATATTATTATGTTATAAGCTGCATACTATAATTATTAGCAAATGTAATAAAATTAAAATTGTTGTTTTATGGGTCTTAAATCAGACGCAGGTGTCTGTTTTATTTCAATGTTTATATTTACACTGTTGGTTGATTGAATGGTTGATCTGGTGACATAACTAGACGACATATCAATTGTTATCTCTGCCTACCCCTCTGGCTTACGGGCGAGAGCGTATATTTATTTTTTATATCAATTGTTACAGCTGTTCTATATGGAGGACTATGAAATACAACTCGTTACTAAAGGTCATTGTCCTTTCTGTCGCCACCCACCCGAAGAGTCTGTAAACGAACCCGGTGGCGATGACTCGTTGTTCAACGGATCTAATGTGTCAACACCGGATAGTACAAGCAACGGACACAGTACATGGCGATAGTCTCAATGATAATCTACATCAATATTATTTTGATATACTGTATTTAGTTAAAGCACCGGTGCAGTCCAGTTAGAATGACCCACATTTAATATTTATGCAATTGTGATCCTTACATATTTGGTGAGTGCCGAGTTCCGTGAGATGTTTCGCACCCTTAAGTTGTTGCATGTGTTTGGTTGAAAATTTTTCATTTCAGAGCCATGACTAGTTCCTGTGACTTGATGATTTCCTTAAGTGTCCAGAACTTCTACCAACTGTTGGCGACCCTTGTATTTATTTCCTTATATATACAAGGATCGCCAATGGCAAAATATAGCAAACTAATAGGTGTTTTAAAGAAAAGAACTAGCCTAACGGTAACGTTTATAAAACATAGGTTCACTCCGTCATCTCTAAGAAACAAATCTGCCAAATGCCAAAGAATAATGATTCACAGCATAATAAGGTCGAAACATCGAGATAGAGTCAGAAACACAGACATCAGGACGAAAACCAAATTAACAGACATTCACCTACGTATTAACCAACAAAATTGGAGTTGGGCCAGACATACGTATGTGACGCGTGACAACCAAGGAAAATGGTGCAAGGCAGTTTCAGAGTGGTGGTGGAAGCCGTGGAAGATAGTGTCTAAGATGGGAGTATGAAATCAAAATGTTTTCTGTTTAATTTGTTCCATAAAAGATCTTCTTCGCCTTCTTCACTTCCTGTTCCCTTCTATAATTGTGTTTATAGGATTGTTGGGTCGTATTAAGTGTCCCGATATTTTCCCTACGGTTCTCTATGACTTCATCAACTTCATTATTTCTTTCACATTGCCTCCTCATTCCTCATTTGTTACTTTTTCCGTCCAACTAATTCTATCACTTCGCCTCCAGTTTTCCTTATCCTCCTAAGTCAAAGTTCATGTTTCGCTTGTTTTGTTTGTATTCCCCTTTCCATCCTATCCTGTATTCCTAACTTATGGATCGGCTTTTTTTTCGTTTGGGATCGAATTGCATTTAAGGGGCGCCGTAGAAATCTCCCCCAGGGCGCTGGTAGTGCTAAAACCGGCACTGCTTGTTAGTATATTTTGATTGTACTTGTAAATGATAATTTATGCCATAAGTACGATAGAGCTTATATGCGACCGATTTAATGTCATTTATAACGAGCTAGCGACCCGCCCCGGCTTCGCAGAGTTAGTTACTCCATACAAACGTTCATCCCCTACTTAAAGTAATCGCGCCAACTGTCAAAAGATTGACTGTAATGCCAAAAGCGCTGAGGTTACCTACAATACCAAAGTTAAGGTGGTCTTTAAGTTTTCTTAATTTTTCATAAGCACCTTCTCCAGAAAAAAAAGAATTGGCGAAATCGGTCCATCCGTTCACACGTGATGCCGTGACGAAGGAAAATGGGGATACATTTTTATATTGTATATGTAACAATACTATATTTTATAAAGAAAATTATAATTAGTGTTCACGACATATACCTTAAGATTTCCCACCGATCTAATTTGTATCCGGATTGACAGTTAGTAGTCCTCTGTATAGATATAATTATTAAATTAAGTTTGATTTGATTACCAAACCTTTCAAGATTTTTAATCATATTTTTTTGTTTTTAAAACAAAAAGTATAGAACTATGCTCTTTACAAATAGCCATGTCCTCAATAGCTTTCTGCTGTTTTGCTTCAGGTCAACTGGCAAAGTGATGTCTGTACCAGAACTTTAATCGAGGTGTGATTTAATATTAAATTTAGAGTTAATTTAATTATTTTGAAAGAGTATTGATTTGATCAGAATAATCAATTCAAATAGGCAAATTACTCGATACTCACATGCCTCTCGCTTTTTCTACATACATAGATCTACGCTTGTCACCTACGGGTACTATCGCCTTTCTTTAGTATGTCACTAATCTGATCGATATTAGTTCTCTTTGCAACTTCAATTTGTTTCGTTACTCTCCCTTCATTCATACTTTCAACATGCCCGAACCACCGAATCATACCTTTCTCAATTCTAGTCACAAGCCCCACTTTTTAGTCCTAGTTCTTAGTGACTGTATTCTACATGTTGTTATTTTAGTTATGTAGTCAAAGTAGACAAGGTTACTATCAACACCGGCACGTTTTTGTAGCGACTGAATTGCGCGAGTAGGACGGTAAGCGACGGCTGAAGGCGCCCCCAGCGCGTCTCCCCCGCAGGCGGTTCAGTTGGTATGGAAGAATCCTATCATACAAAGTCACGCCTAACATACTTCTTAAGGAACGCATCTCAATGGTATTAAGTCCACTACTACTCAAGTGCAACTTACATTGCATGTACCTATATACATATGAACTTGTCAACGATATGTACAGTCGGAATAAATTGACCTTTAGTCTTTACATTTAATGTGGTCAAACTTGTTTAAACATGTATTGTTTATTATTCTAAAGGAGTGACATTAAAATTTTCCTTTCTACGATCGGTTATGATCGGTTACGATCGGTTATAATGAAAGGTTCTTAAAAAATTTCACTTTGAATGTGCTCACCAAGGCCATAAATAAATTGTTGTGCAAACAATAAATATTACATTCCCTTAGCGCAGTGATATAATGTTATTGCAATTGTGGTGTTTCCCATAATGAACAATAAAGTCGGCGACAGATGGCTAGTATGTCAACACATTGTACTTTGGACAACACACAATTAAGCCCTCGTCAGACTTTAATTGTGTGCGATATAAACAATTTATTTTTATATGAACATCCTCTGTAAAAATGTAAAAAAAGGACTTCCTGTTAGAGGTATATTTATATATACAGGAATAATCTCTCCATCTTTAAATCCCTGTTCTGAAGCAGTTTCTAACATAGTTACTAGAACCAGCAATTGCTTTGTTCAGGGTCAATGCTTCACTACCACATTCAAAGTATTCGATCCGGTTGATTTTTCAGTATTTTAAAACATGTGTGAAGGAAAAACAACCAAAATTTCGTCAGAAAGTGCAGCTTTTAAGATTATCGACTTTCCACATACACATTAAATTAATTTCACGTAACTTCTCGATCAGAACATACGCAAAAATTTTTAAACCTGCAATTTTAACTCATTCTTTGCATATGTGAATGTATTTTATAAATACTAGTTATCAACTAATTTCAAATGCATATCAATTTAGTTTACACATGTCGAACAAAAATACTTATCGATTGGTACATCACCAGCATAAATTACACAAAACAAATTACAAATTTAACATCCTCATATTAATTGAAATAACACCTGCACAAATATTATTATTGTTAATATAATCTAAATAAATGCTGCTTTCTACATGGAATTATTATTATATCCATCTCTTTCAAGTTATCTGCTCGAGGAAATTCTTTTTGAAGGACAACTTTGAGCTCTTCATACGTCTTAAAAGTTTCGTATGACCTCAACCATAGTTTCGCTGTACTCATCAGTGAATGTCTCGCCATTGGTTTTTGCTGCGCCATCCATTCGCTATTTTCAGTAAATGACTGTCAAATGCCTTCGAAATATCGAGGGTGATAGCAATTCCCCAACAGTTCTTCTCTATCCGGCTCTTCTCTCACAAAATAGCTTATTCACTAATTGACCTGCGGGCTCGGCCAGCTGAGAACTGTGGATCCCGCTACCCTCTGAAATCAATCAACCGGGTGGGTTGTAATTCGCATCGTAACTGTTCACATTCAACCCCGGTGAGGCTTTACCAAGCATCATGCTGGAACACGACAGCATTCGCTTGTCGGCGCGCCGTGGCAAAATAATATATATTAAGAGGATAGTAGTATAAATCATAAAATATACAGAGATATTAATTAACAAAATTTATACGTTATAATATGCAACACCAATAAAAAAATAACTAACTTAGTTTTGTTCACTATTTTTGTTGAAGGTTTATGGACATACAAACATATTACAGGCGTAAGTTTCATACATTATCTAAATATAATACGGAAAATAATAACTTTAACATCAATAGTTGTTACATTATTAGCAAAATTTAACTATAACACGTGTAATTGAATACCGCCATAGGCAGTTTGAATTATTTGATTCATATTGATCAATTAGTTATAATGAGGACGTCCATGATATTTCGCTTAATTGAAAGTGATGAGGCAACCAGTAATTAAAAGTTTCTGAATTTCATTTTAATCCTCAAATTGTTAATAAATGGCATATAAAATATTTTTTTTAATAAATCATATATTCATTTTTATCAACTTTGTCATCGTGCTAAATGTTCTATAAATCTATACTATTCATGTAAAAACTTAAAAAAAAACATTATGCACGACTGTTGAGCCTCATTGGGGTAGTAATCGGTACCGTGTGTTTTCCACCAATTTTCTAGAGTAATCAGTGTGTGTTATGTTTCGTATCCTTTTATCGTTTGTAAGCTGCCTTGGGATTTTTCGTACGCGCGTGGTGTGCGCAGTGTTCGGTCGACAGGTGTCAACTGTTTGAAGGACACTGTTATCGTCAGCACTCGGCAGTAAGGTGGCGCGAACAAATTCACCTTCACATTTACATTTCTGTTTTGTGTGTCACACACACACATAAACATTGAAAAACATTTTGAAATAAGTTTATTTAAATATTGAATTGATTAAACATAAACTTATTGGCCTTAACTGTTTCATTTGGATTCAATACTGTCCCGAAACAAATTGTCTATACTTACACTCTTCTGCATGTAAATATGCATTAGGTGTGTTTTTGTGTTTTCTATTAAATGGGACCAATTAAATGGTCTATACTTTTACAATTTATGTTGAATATGTCAATAATATTATGTTTATAAAATATTACCCGGCATTGTTATACGGCTACCGCAACTGGATATAGTGACGGCTCTCCGTTAATGAAGTCTAGTGCTAGTTTTCCAGCTGAAAGTCAAGGGCGAAGATCCAAAACGATAACGAAAGACGTTGTAAAGTTCATTATTAACATACTAAATTGTATTTAGTTACAAGTTTCCCTTTCTTACCTATGATTCCAATTTCGTATATTCAAAGAAAACGTTGTGATTTAAATTCGTACAGTTGCCAAAAACGTGATGATCTCTTGGTTTGAAGTACACAATGAATCATTTAACTGGAAATAGGAAAATATCGGACCGAAGATAATATAATATTGCACTAAAGCATTTTAATAAAGAATGAGGTCGCGTGAGTTGCAGCAAATAGACTTCATACGTTTATTTGTTTTTTTTTGTTACTTTTGTTTCTCAAATTTAAATGAAATGGAAACAAAGTGAAAAAGAAGACAAAGCTATACACTGGATTGTAGGGGTTAGTTTTAGCAGTGACCGCACCGAATAATTCGTGACTATAATGTCGACTTATGCCGTCTCTCTTTGTGCCGTTTCCTTATTTTTTTTTTTTTTATGGAAGAAGGTGGCAAACGAGCAAGCAGATCACCTGATGTTAAGTGAGCGCTACCCATAGACATCCGCAACACGCAAGTGTGTTGCAGATGCGTTGCCTACCTTTAATGGACTGGGGAGGGCATAGACAGGAATAAGGATATTTCCTTTTCCCTGTTAACCCTCTCCCCGTCAAATCCTCTTCCCGTTCCCATCCTATCCTTATGAGGAAAGGGTGGGAAGGGGAAGAGGACTGAAATTAGGCCTCCGGCACCTCACTCATCAGACGAAACGCAGAGTACTTCTACTTTACGCCTGTTTTCTGTGAGGTCGTGGTATTTCACCGGTCGAGCCGGCCCATTCGTGCAACAGATGTTGTTGTTGCGGGCTCTACCACTATTTAGTTATACTATATTTTCTTATTATTGTGTGTTGGAACCTTATTTCTTTTGCATGTTGGCAACAGGTTTTCTTATAACGGGGGACAACGTTATCCAATGACTGTCTCATAGGAGTTATACGAGAGTCGTCTTTAAGTAATCCAGGAAGAGTGTGTGTTTTACTTTCGTATTTAACGGAACCTTAGTTATCATAATACAGTGATAATGATTGTGATGTTATTTCGTCATATTATTTGTATTTAAGTTTATAACTTTAATATGTGTAACTTATGTTCTTGTATTAATTCAAGTTTGTCACAATATTGTTTTTGTGTTAGTGTTTGTAGTTTTACGTATTGGTATGAAAAGTAAATTTTTTAATTAATATAATTGCAAACTGTAATAACTTATAAGAAAACGAATATCTTATAAGAAAATATAAATAGTCTGAGAATACGATCTCTTTTTAAATATGTAAGTACTCCCTTATATAATACACGCAGAGTTGTTATAAAACCACCGTCCATATTAATGAAAATAAATATGTAATGAACTTATAATGTGTATTATTGTCATTGACTCAGCCAAGTCGCCGGTTGGGCGGTTGCCACCTGGTTAGTTTTATGATTGATAGTCATTACCTGTCATTGCATATCATTATTTTTGCATTCGATTGATGAGATGAGATAATTTGCGGTAATATTTCTAGTTAAAAATGTCAGAAGCGTATGAAATTTGAATATAAAGAAAAATTGCTAGCTACCTCAAAGACTCATCTCGACTGGAAAATATGCTCTCCGACTTATAAAAGTATTGGAATTAACGTATTTTAAAAGGAAGTCGATGTCAATCGGGTTATATGGACTATTCGCCACTGATAACCAATTTCTACGGGTCGCTGCGACACGTATCATGCTCGTCTGCGACGTGATACATCTGGTGATGCTTTTTCTCATTTACAATTCAGTAGATACAATTTTTTGTTTTAAATCTTTCAAAGTTAGCACTTAAAAATAACTAAAAAATTTCAACTAATCATAAGTTGGAGACGAAGTAAGGTGAGACATTTTTTTAAATTTACTTAGAACACCAACTGACCACACAGGCCGACAATAAAGAATATCGAATTCTGCTATAGATGCATTAGCAAAAGAAGGAGACATGACGCTGGTCTTTGGTTTGCACCGCTTACACGGCAGTTTATATTTCAACAATGGTAACTATGTAATGCCTCGTAATCCGGATAGGATTACGAGACATTTAATTTCATAATTCATCGCCGGTGGCATGATATGCAATATTTATTTATACATATCATAAATGCGAATAATTGTCTGTTTGAAATTGAACAAAGGCATATATCGAAAAAATTAAAACGATTTAAGAAATATGGGATGAAAATTGTACCTAACGAGGAAGCGTGAATTGTCATCAAAATTACTTTTTATGCCTTTGCTTGGAAATAGTAATAAAATATTATGTGAACTTACAGGTCAAGGTCTTTTGTGTGCTAATTAAAAAAACATTGATACTATTTTCCTCTTATTTTATGCTGAAATGTCAACAACTTTGTTGTTGTCCGACTTTATAATTTCGGACTGTCGATAATAATAGCATAGCATTGACGATAACCCGTTTAACGTAATAAAAAAAAACAAACGAGAGTATAAATTCCTTATGCGGGATCTTAGACTATGGGCAATCTTTATTAAAGTTAGATTTTTCGTCAAAGTCGAAGTGACAAGAACGGTTAGTCTTAAATTATTTAGGTTACTCCTAAGTTAATAATTACATTAGTCGCACAATATCAGAAACAATAATGCATTTAAATCTTTTTTATGAAAACACAAATATAAATCTATTTGTCGTCAAAATTTTACATGAATGCTTGATAACATTAGTTAATAAAGCCCAGCCTGTACGTGAAACTATTTCACGTAAAGGGTCTGTGCTATCGACCGTCTGTTACACAGCATGCGTGATTGAGGATGTCAAAGCGGCGTATACCTACTAGTAGTGATATATAAATGGTAAACAAACTGACGTTAGGTGTACGTAGGATAAGTGAATCTGAGCTTTGCAAATGGTAGGGGAGCCGAAGAGAAGATTTCTGTACATACTCGAGCGCGTCAGATTAAGTTAGGTCATGTACATGGCAATAAGTGTGCATTTCAATAATTGAACGATTTAGGAGCGATGCAAAGGAGTGTTCACATTACAAACGTGTTATACAAAATTGTCACCTGGACATCCTCGAACGAGGTCAAATCGTTGTTTTATTTTAAAGTAAATAATTCATGGAATATGTGATAAGATAATATGACAATTCCAAAGAGCCCGAGTAACAAAGATAGGTAATATTTTAGATAATAGCATAGGGTAATTAATTTTTAACAAAAGAATTAAGTTACCGCGCAAAGAGTTAAAAAATTTTGAATAAAAATTACGCGTCGCCGTATCGAAAGCGCCGTCCGCTACCTGCAATATCACGAAGGTTGCCTTAAACAGTGTAACAATAAAAACTTTTTACTTGCATATTTTTTTACTCGTCTACTGCTCCGTGCGTCCGTTAATTTTGAATGTTCCGATGGATTCTCACAATTTAATTAATAATTAGGAAGCAATGTTTTCACTTGACATTTTTACAGTTTAATCCGTTCGTATAAAGTAGTTAAGTTTTTGATTTACATTGAAATTAACTAACTCAAACCCTTGAGCCATGCATAAAAGAAAACCAAACTTTTCTGAAAGCACGAGAAAGCCAGATAGAGATTTGAAAAGAATAGAGAAAAAAGTCTTAAATGTAGAAACTAACAGATTTGGTCGGTTTGGTTTACCTTGAACACCGTACATTGATACAATGACTATAGACCAACAGCATTATCAATTACGGTGAAATTTGTTCATGTTCCGATCTCAATAAAATATCAAATGTCAATAAATATTTTTGTTTGTTATCAGCTTACAAAAAGCCTTCTTCATTTTTGTGGTGCCTAAATTTCTAAGATCGTGTACACGTGCGTCATTACTCTTAAGGAAATGATGGTTTCAGTTGCTACTATCGTAATACCAATTGTATACTAACTGCAACTTTAATACCGAACAGCAGAAGTGCCAGGTGAAATGTATTTATAAGGGACTTTATACTACGTAACCCGTTCAGTTGCGAGCGGGAGATTTTCTAAATACCACGCTGGTTTACAATGGGGGGATGGGGTAAACCCCCGCCTGATTTTCGTCGCGTAGTCAATTTCCTCTAAGAAAATTTTTAGCTTTTTCGAGCTATTTTCAAATATTGCACGCAGCGTTTAGCGCTTCTTAAACTGACGCCGTGTTAATAAAGATAAATATGAGTTACATTATATACAGTCGGCAAAGTATAGTCTATGGTCATACTGTGCCGACCCTACATAAGTGGGAAAAGCGCAGGGAGATGATGATGATTTATGAATTACAACGTGAAAACTAGAAGGTGAGAGGGAGGTGTTGCCATATACTACGGGTGATCATCGAGGGGGTAAGGGCCTTAAAAATTGCAATTGGGTCACATAGCATTATTACGTTCCATAATAATAATACTCATATTTTTTGAAGTACATGAAAACATTGTGCATTTGGTTGTTTCTGTTTTTCATTCAATGTAACGAAATCCCTTTATAAGGATAAAAAACTCTCTATCCCTTCAATTTGATCTATTCCCACGCGGACGAAGTCACGGGAACAGTCATAAATAAAGACTGTAGACCCACCGCTAAAAATAAAAATGTCATATTACCATTTTTATTTTTACTGTTTAATCTTCAAAATCCAATACGCTTGTACTTAAGAAGTACAAGCTTAGCACCTTCGGCTCCCCTGCTAGCAGTCGAGCGTCGGTTATTGATTTACCCTAGCATCAAAGCTCTGTTAGCTTAGTGCACGAGACTCGACGTGGGCTACAAAATTAATATGTCACCTTTTGTAATATTATTTTATATTTTTTTTAAATGTGAACGTGTTTATATATTTTTTTAACTTTCACCTTCATTGTACTATCAAAATATTAGTTTTTATCAATCTCCAGTAGATTACTTAGGCCAATAGTAATGCCCTCCACTTTCTGTATTAAATGTGTAATGAAAGACATTATTTTTCCACATTATAGTAACTTAATTTTAAAACTGTGTTAAAGTAATATTAAAAAGTATGTAAATTAAATTTGCTTTAACAGACTTTTTCATTGAAAAATGCAGAAAACAGCGCACGAGGAATTTAATACGTCCTTTGTTTTTCCTTTGCTTAATTGTGAAGTCATCTGAACTTAATCCAGCTTTATTATTTTATAGAAATGTAACTAATGTATCTTAGAGCAAATAATTGTAATTTAATCAAATAACATTTTTAAATGTAATGAAAAATGATATTCGTAATAAATGTATTTCCTGATGTCTAAACAATTTTTGTCGCAATAGAGAATTTCTGTTGCACTATAAACAGTGGTCAGTATGGGTTTTAAGGTGAACCAGCGGAATGTGCATTATTGAATGTGTATTATTACGTTATGTGGAGTTTATCTGACGATAAACTAAAAATAAAGTTATAACTAACGAATGACGTTATAAAGAATTTATATGAAACAAATCTTGGTTTTGTATAATCGTTTGAAGTTGTTTTTTTTTTAGTTTTTATTTTAATTATGCCGAATTAGTGTATCTGATTCTAAGAGCAGCTGCCGGTTTTCGGTAATTATAAAACGAAACACGCCTTTTGCTTACACCTGCCTGTCTTTATGAAATATATTATGGCTTAACTTTTACTAAGGCAACGATATTCAAATGGTTGCGTGGTTCACCTTCAAATCTTGTGGACACATGGACTTAGTCACGCCTCAGTGAATTGGTATTGACTAAAATTTTTCATTCATTGAATTTATTGGCGAAGAAAGAAGATAGAGTCGCGGTTATCGCGTTGCACCGCTGTGGTTACGCGCCAACAAAGATTTTCAAAATTCTGCAAAATTTGAAAATAACACTACAGTTTGTTTATTTCACTATCAAACGACACACTGAAGATCGTAAGAGGACCGGCCGACCTCGTACAGTACACCAGCAATTATTAAAGCAGTGAAGGCGCGAATGCAACGAAATCCTGTTTGTAAACAAAAATCTTAGCTCTTCAGATGGGGATAAGCAGAACCACGGTAGTAAAAAGAGAGTTAAATGAAGACCTGCGACTACGAGCTAATCGTAAAAATATCGGACATTTTTTGAACAAGCGTTTAAAAAAATTAGGCTGGAAAGATCCCGCGTTTTGTTACGGCGGTGCGCGGGAAAAAAATACTGCGAAATTTTGTATTCGGATAAAAATTATAATAAACAAAATGATACAGCAGTGAAAAAACCAGCTCACGTATTCAGAGGGTTCAACGAGGGCGTTATCCTTCGTCACTCATGGTTTGGTTTGGAGTCTCATATTCAGGCTTAACTGAGGTGATTTTTCGTGAAAAAGGTGCAATAACCAGTGCCCTGGTAACATTTGGAGGAGAATGTCTGCGCTAAGCCTCATAAGAATTTGGAGCGTCTCTGGTTAAAGCAGCGGCAGAAATAGATATGAATATGGTGCGTGCTACCATCGATGACTGGCCGCGTCGATTAAGGGCATGTATTCAAAATGGGGGAGGTCAATTCGAAAAATGATAATAAAATTGTATTCTACATTTAATTACCTTTTATTTCATATGTAATTTCTGAATAATTAACAAAAAGTGTAACATTAATTACATTAAAACTTTGTGGCAGAACTTATGGCCCGAATAAGTATATATATGTATATATATCTAAAGTTAATTTTGTATAAATATAAGAAACACTAGAATGCAGTGATTGATGACGTATTTTGATATTGATAATTTTTCCTACGGCTTTAATATTTTCGGAATAACTAATTTAATCTTTTTAACTGTAGATTAGCCCCCATGAAAAATGGTCCGATGCCTCTCTCATCTAGTGGACGACCTTAACCAGATCGTTCCCCTATTTTGAACACATTCCCAAATTGCTATGTTTCACCATTTAAACTAACTCAAAACTGAGTCAAAATTATTAGTTTACTACTTTCAAATTAATTAAGAAATATTATACAAAAACTAACGAGGGCCTTTAAATTCAAACGAATTAGGAGTTACATTTTTAAGCCAATCACGACGGGAGTGGTTAAAATTTCATTGTCACTAACTAGCTAACTAACTAGATTTTTGTTACCATTATTGAACAATGAAAGGTTAAATTTAAACTCTTTAAAACGTTGATTTTATAACTTTAACTATAGTAAACTGACCTGGAAAACTTCGTACCGCCTTAGAATTAATTAATGTTGCGTTACAGCGAATAACTGTATAAATTTTGTATTAACTGCTACTTGTGTTGAACGCGGGTCGACTTGCTTCATTAAAGCATCTTAATATATACAGATATATATTTTTTAGTCAGGATGTATAATTATATACTCTTTGTTTTTTATGCTATTTCCTTCCTTCAAGGATAAATGAAAAGAAAAAAAGAAAAAAAATCAAGACAATGAGAAAACCCATTGTCTTGATTTTTTTTCTTTGGCTCTCAAAATATATACATAATATGGGAAAATCATTTATTTACTTTCTGTTCAAGTTCCTATGTATTATACAACGTTTATAATCTTCTCCTTAATCTGAATAATGTTATTATTGTTTTTAAGAACGAATTATTGAGTAAAAAAGTGTAACGTTTTATTTCACTAATTCTTACGAGTTCAGAATTAAAATCTAAAAAAAAGTCAAGTGAATTAAATACATAGAGGTTAATATGTTTGCATATACCTAACGGAAAGATTTGGACAAACGTTATTGACTGGTTTCCTCAATTTTAATAAGAAATTAATACCAAGAATTATATTTTTTTTGGTTATCAACAAAAAATGATTATTTACGTTTTATTTACTATGAATTGTATATATTTTTTTTATTATTTAAGTAAAAATCACGAACGTCATGATTGCTCAATTAAATTCCATGGTTTTTGTGTATCTGTATAGGTGATACTTGTGGTGGGGTATCGTTAGTCGACAGGTGTTGACGCCGAGTGTTCGTTTTTGGCGAATCAGAGGCGAGCAGGTGATGTGCGCAGGTGTCGCTGCGATCTCGGACGATCTTTACACAGGCTGCCGATAACGTCCGATGGATATTACATCGCTCACTTATTTTCACTTATATCATCATATCGTCGTTGAGAAACATATACAACAAATTCATGCATAAAACAAAAGTAAATAGGCCCTCAAGTCTGACATCTAATTGTCAAAATTGTTTTTACTGTGGTACAGCCCGCAACAACACCATCTGTTGCACGAATGGGCCGGCTCGGCCGGTGAAATACCACGACCTCGCAGAAGACAGGCGTGAAGTAGAAGTGTTTCTGCGTTTCGTATGATGAGTGCGGTGCCGGAGGCGGGAGGGGATGGATAGGAAAGGAAATATCCTTTTATGTTTATCCCCTCCTCTGTCCATTAAAGGTAGACAACGCATCTGCACCTCGCTAACTTATTGCAGATGCCTATGGTTAGCGCTCATCTAATATCGGATGACCCGCTTTCTAGTTTGGCACTTTCTTCAATAAATAAATGAATAATAATAATATTCTTGTAGTGATGTCATTGAGGCACACAACTGACAAATCCTATTGACGTTAGCCATAACTAAAGTACCAATACTTTTGAAATCATAGTAGAATTAGAAGGAAGTCCCATGAGTTTTCACTTTTATTACAAGAAATCACTTTGTTCATTAAAACCGTTTTAAAATTTAGTCTAGATAAATCAAACTAAGTTCCTAATACACACGAACGTGTTGATTTATTCCGCATCCGTATTTTAAGAACACGCTGTGTAAGAGTGACGGCCCGTGCGCTACTTTGTTAACGTGTGCGAGAGATACCCGGCCGTGGGACAGATGCGGCGGCATGTGCGCCGCGCAGCCACCCACCCCCTACCCCGACCCCCGCAACAGCAGTGGCACTCTCGTCCCGTCCTTTATGATAATATAAATCTCAATACACAATATCTTACCGCAATAGTTCTGTCGCATATATGTTCTTTGTAGATCAAGGAAAACGTTCGTTTATTTTATATTGGATATTTCTTTTTTTCTAATCATCCCCACTTCATCCAATACCCTTCATCCCCTTATTCGGAAGGGAGTGGAAGAAAAAGAAGAATGAAATTGGGCCTTCGGCAACTCGCTCGTCTATAGAAACGCAGAAATACTTTTACTTCACGCCTGTCTTCGGTGAGGTTGGATAGGTTTCCCTGACCACAGGGTCTGGTCTATCGAAATCGACTTAAGGCACAGACTTGGACTGACATAGTGGTGTTTTAGAACAAACACCTTTAGTCGATTTGGCATCGTGGGATAGACTACAGTACCACCCGTCTCGCCTAAACCGAAGGCTTCCTTGTAGTCCACAAACGCTAAGCAAAGTGGCAGATTGTATTCCTCAGTCTTCTGTTTAACCTGCAGCGTTATATTTAAGTGTTTTACGGTACTAAAGGCTTCAAGGAAACCGGATTATTCGGCAGGCTGGATGGACGTCGTCAAATCTGCGAGGGAGACGATTCGTAATGCCCCTCGAAAACAACTTGTAGATATGGCTCAGAAGTGACCTGGGTCTGTAATTCTTCAGAAGGGAACGCCTTTCTTCTCTTCTTATATTATTAAAAAAATATATT
>JWHW01038195.1:349152-373182 GCA_000931545.1 Papilio glaucus | reverse complement strand
TGGTTACACTGAAAATTATATAAGCATAATCGAATATTTTATTTGATTTGTAACAAATACTATATTACATATGTAATATAATAATGGCCATTGTAGAGGTACATGTAAAGAGATGCAAAATTACAACGCTTATGTATGTGCACAACATAAATATTATATATAATAACAAATATTATAACAAATATTTTCTTGATAGTATCTGCATTAATTCATTAACTCAATACGAGGCCCCGTTCCAATATTGTGAGTCCCCAACCCAGGCGATGCTCTTACAAAGACGCCTCCCGGGCCCCCGAAGCGTGTCGTTTTGTGTCAAGAAACTCATCTTCTGAGTGTTTGTTGAAGTTTTAACATCATGTTGAACAATTTTTACATCTATATTTACATTATAAAGAGAAAAGATTGATTGTTTGTTTGTTCCGGATAAACTCAAAAACTATTTATGTCGCTTAAAAAATATTTTACTATTACAAAGCAGTGTACCCGGCTATAATTTATTTTTTGAAGTAAAAACTTCTGTAAGACGATATTTTGTAGGGGAAAATTAATGGATTCCTAAGATCGAAATGCTGGACAATTATGCATTTTATTGTTATGACACAAGGGTTTATTTTTGTTGATTATTTTTTTATTTTTGAACAATTTTCACGCCTTCCCAGCTGTTTTGAGTTTTCACTTGTGTCGACAGTCTTTATGAGTGTCTGTGTTTTTCATTTGTCTATCTATCAGAGTGCTAGTTATTTATGCATAGTTTAGGCTGTAGTAGAAATATTATAAGCCAGGTTGTGCCCGCTACTTTGTCTACATAGAATAATTACCTAGCGAAGTCTTGCAAGGTTTCATCAGTCTTCAAGCTGTACTATCGTTGTATATAGTTTTTACCCTTTAGAAAATAATGATATTATTTTTGCGAAATTAATAGTTTGTATCGTTTAGCAAGCTCCAGTTCATTTCTATACTACAATTCATCGAAATTCGATCGAAATTGGTTGAGTAGTTATTGCATGATGGGCAAACAACGGAAACCTCTATATTTTTTATTTATGTTTAAACTAACACAATCGTGTAGCAATGGTTTCTCAATAATTCTAAGATATTATAGGTGTAATAACGTTACAAAAAATTCGAGCGCGCAACAAGAGCGTGCGAAGCCGCGGGAACCAACTAGTATTATAATTCTTAATGCCTTAATATCATGATGTAAATTTTAAATTAAAGAGAAATGTTTTCTATAATATTAAAGATCTTCCTTAAATAAAAAAAAGTGACTACAAATTTCTCATCTTTCAGTGAAGCTGCTTTTGATGCAATAAAAAAGGAAAACTGTAAAGCGCAGTACGCTGAAGTCGAAGAAAAGTTTTGCATGAACAAAAGCCTTGTACAGCTCACGATAAAAATGATTTTAATAAAATTGCAATCGTATTTAACGACAGATAATTTCTATGTCGGGCTATGTATTCAAAGTTGAATTGTTCCGAGCTTTGTAAAGTTTCGCTTCAGTCATATCAGTGACAAAGCGCCCTTGTGTATTATTAAATTTATAAACTATAGCAGAGTCTTGTTACTAAACAATTTCATTCCGTGTTTGTAAACGACTACCGGTATTTGGCTTTGATATACGAGTATTCTAGATGAAAGTGCATCGTATTACAGACAAAACTCCGCTGCACAAATCCGCTGAGCGATTTTTTGTTTGAGATATAATGGTAATGTAAATGCCAAATATTTTATGGGACTTTTGAACATGGCTTTGTATTTTAATTATTATTATCATAATTGCGATAACTTATTGCCTGGTTACAATTTCATGTAGGGACAGTAAATTGTCAGGGATCGACAAGACTTTAAGTAATGTTAAGATTTAATTTTGTTTAATTTTTCAAAAGTTTCTTGCAACGAGACATTATTCAAAAAAAGGAAAATACTAATTTGGCACAAACTTTATCTTGTACATATAATTTAATTTTTTGTGGTTATAGATATAGTTTTAGGACAAAATCAATCAATAGATTAATTAATCCAAAAAATATATAAATTAAACAAAAAAAGGTCACATCTTTAGAGACGAGCCAAATTAGGTAGGAAGTTATGAGCCATTTATTAAAAATTAACTTTTTGAAAAAGATACGGATAGGAAATCATCAAATCGAACTCGATTCATTCTGTTGTACATCAACATAAAATTGACCCCTAGAATCGTTTACGGCAAGTTGCAGCAAGGGTTCAACCTAAATTAGTTTTTTCGATTTAACAGTGTTGGCCTCAGATTTAGCTCGGCAACCCACTTGTGATTTATTATTACACATATTATTTAACATTTAATCTAGTTTCTGATCTGAGATAACAGATGAGAGTATAAATTTAAGACAACGCAGAGCGAAGCTCTGTAGCGTAATAAGGTGGAATAATGCTTGCTAGAGAGATTAATTACAATAACAATTATCCAGTTCACTTTAAGATTTGTCACAGATGAACTTATATAATTTGTGGTTTCAACCCCCTACCCCCTGAATCCGCCTCTGTATTCCGTTTCTATATTAGTAATCGCTCAATTAGACAAAAAAATACAATAATGATTTGCTAAGTTTGCTGCTGATCAGTTTGAAATAATTTTTCCGATCGTAGTTGCCGATGTTGGTTATCATAAATAATTTGTTTTAGAGTCCAGGTGTACCGTGATTATTCCCTTAAGATCGTATCGCTCCAACTTCCCTAGGTTCGGGAAGGGGAGGACAGGTGAGCGCCTTTCTGCAGACTAATAACATTATGATATCCTGCGCACATGTCACCATCTGGTAGTGACCGAATGGGGCCGCCTTGTAGGCTTACGTATGAACGTATAAAAACTGATATAATTACCTGAGTAATAATAACAAGTAGCTCATTTCTATTTTCTAAATTACATGTGATAAAAACACATAAGGACCGTAAACAGAAGTGAAAACTCAAAACAGATGGGAAGGAATCAAATAAGCATGCTGCTGACGCATGTCGCATGTTGTTCACACGATAATAAATATCTATAAATGTTTTCTGTATCTATAACTGTATTACATCGTCCGGACAATTTAAGTTTAAAAACAATAAAAACTCAATAAGCCCCGACCATTTTATTCTTTAATTCACATTTTGATAGTGCCAATATTAAACTCTTAATCCCTTACCCGAGCACACATTATTACTGTCCTGGTTGTCTTTCGCTTTTTCTAACACAATCGTGTCCCAATGGCTTCTTTTACAATTGTTGATTTGGTATTTTTATATACAATTGTGTATGTCATAACCACTTGTTAATGGTGCGTTGTTATGATACCATTAAAGTAGCAGAATTGCGAGTTTGCTCATCTCACAGTTGTTATATACAATTCGTGATTCCAACTCAATACTAAGCTTTGTCGCCTAAGAGCTTTTTCTAATACTAGTATAAATCTTTATTGATAGATAATTACCGGATTAAAAGCGCAACGTACTAATTTAAAGCCGTTATACACTTGTAATATAATAGTTAAGCCCAATACAAAGCGCATTCGCAGTAGCGTAGCTTTTGAAGTATAAATAGAAAATACTCTATACAGTGTAAAGTGAAATTATTTCCTCTCTGTCTTAATTAATTTCTGTAATGTTAGACATGCTTTTCACCGGAACCTCATTAGAGCGTCATGTTTTTTTTTTTCTTTTCGTTCAATATTATTAATTAATGTTTCAGTGATGTATGGGGTCAGTACGACCGTAGTATATATTGTATAGGTTTTGGCTAAAGTTTTTAAAACCGACAACCTGCCTGTCGTCAAGCCTTCTCGGGAATAAATAGATGTTCTAAGTCTTATTTTACCAGTGTGATCAAAGACAATTCCGTTAGTCGTTGTTGAGTTAGTCAAATGTCTCAAGGACCGTTTCATTGGTCGGGCGTATCCATTCTTGTTAGGTTCGCCGTTAACCAGCGCCCTCTTCCGTCTTCATGGAATTCCGCCAGTATCTCTCCCATGTCATAATCCATCACGTGTTTACTCTTATTGTTTTAGAATCAATCGACTCAGGATAAAAGCATGCAGTGGACAGAATATACATCACCTTGCGAACTGTTTTTCCTTTTTTTTTAAATATATTAATTCAGAAATTGACTCATCGTACCCACTACTATTTAATAAGTGGGCTTTGTTAATAAACTTACTAGTTAAAAATCAACTTTGGCCATTAATTTGTACGATAAGTTTTAAACAACCATTGTGTTAAATTCGAACAAGCTATTAACATAATTGCTACAGTTGTGGTGGAAGGTATTAGCTGAAAGCTTTATATTTGTTATTTGTAGTAAGGTTCGGTATTTTCGATTTATTCAATTGAAAACTGTTTTAATATTAGGGTGAATGCATACTGATACATATTGTCTTTCGTTTGAAATGTGAGGGCTATAAAACTCAGTGGTTGACACAACAGAACTTGGACCAATGACCTTGTTATTCCATTTCCTAATCAAAAGAGAGAGAGAGAGAGAAAGAGAAAGAGAGATAATCAAGTCAAAAATTCGAAAAGTTTTAAGTTTTATAAAAAATGACTAATGACTTATTTTATAACTTACACACGTAACAAAATAAGATTTAGATGAAAGGTTTTAATATTATTAATTTTTTTAAATACTACTTCAAAGTGACAATCAAGAACTTTAGTATAGTTTGATTTGCATCTGGCGTAAATTTAATACGAATCTGCAAAAAAACCGGCAGAGTGTGGAGAAAAATAAAATTACGGGACTGTCAGTTGCAGGCCTCCATCGAGACGTAATGGTATTCTGAGTCGTTGCCGCTAGATAGGATCACCTCAATAATCCCCATTGCATTCAGGCGACGTTCGCAATAATTTTATTAAAATATTTTTTAATTGTATACCAGAACATATCTCTTTTATTATCTACTATCTGAAATGCTCCGAATTTGTTCAACAATTTAAATTTACCTGCTACCCGTGCTGTTGTTAAAATTAAATAAGGTTACACGTTACATTGATAGTTAAAGTCAACTGAACACGTTTTCGAATATATTTTTCTGTTCCAATTGAGTTGGAGCTACGCTAATGAACAACGTTCGATTCGAATTATAGCATTAATTTGTAATTTGCAAGCTGAGACCTGTTTCAATCGCCGTGAAATTAAATTTAACTGAAGCACGTCCAGGGTAAGCTAAACCTTATTTAATATGATTCATCCTATAGATTTGAGGTCAATTTACAATGGATTATAATTATTTCTTCATAAAACTTTCACACCCTGCTTTAGGGGATGAATTTAGAAAAATTCTTTCTAAGTGCTCACCTATTGTATTATTAGAATCTCTGTACAAAATTTCAAGTCTCTAGACCCAGTTGTTTGTGCTGTTTGTTGATATATCAGTCAGTCAGTCAGTTCTTATTTTATATATACATTTATAGATTATAATTGTATAGTTCTTTGATCTTTCGAGCGCATAATTGTGATGGTTATGGATACTCGGTCTTGTGTGCGCTAGAACATTCGTCTCTTCTTAACAAAATATTTTTAAATTATCTAGTAGTTTACAGTAAATAAAAATTGATAAAGAATTGAGTCCATACAATAACTATAAGATAATATAATTCAAATATAAATATAATTCAAGATAAAAAATAATTCAAGTAAAAACGAGTCTTTTAATTTCAAAATTTATACCAGGAGTTAAAATAGGCTTATATTACTAAATCAATACAGTATCTTTTTTTTGTATCTATCCCTTTAAAGGTCTTGAAGCATATATATTGGTAATAATATCATTACAGATTATTTAGGTATATAGAAAATATAAAAGTAAGTTTTAACTTTTTCTTTACTTTCACACATCGCTTTTCATCAGTCCAATCGGCATAACTGGAGTCTAAGTTCCTTAAGTAAGAAATAATAAAACTATACACCAAGAAATAAAATTACCCGTGAATTTCATTATTAAGAATCCAGAAACGGAATTTATTCGTACAACTGGCTAGAATTAAAAACCTTATTACGAAAAACAAACAAAATACTTACTTAGTAAAGCGATCATATTTCAATTTAGTAATAGAAAACAAATATAGTTTAAATCTAGTTGTGGCTCAGTAATATCAAATTTATATTGCACGTGTACGGCTGCAATTCGGTAAACTTTAAAGCAGAATACGATTTTGCTTTCTTGGTAATTGAAATATAAAACTGTAATAGCGGCAATAAATAGCAATCAGAAGCTTGCATTGTTAATAGTTTTTGATTATTTGCAACTGTATTATTTGTCTAAGAAACAAAATGCTGAAAAAAAGGATATAATAAAAAGATCGACTATGCTTTTGAGTCTGAGATGACTTAGACTATCTGCTTAAGGATGAAAAACAATCACGTCCAACAGGGTTCCATATTCGTCGTACTCTACTATTTCACTATAATTGGATTTATCCCCGTAAAGTAATGTTTACAAAATGTATTTTTTGTCATATATATTTGTCATCAAAAAATAAATTTGTGTGTTAAAAACCTTTACTTGTGAGAGTGTTGAGAAATTACATAAAAAGTGTTTCGCGAGATAGAAGCCTTAATAAAGCCGTATCAATAACTACATGTACAGCCAGCTTACGTATGTACGTGTGCCGTATGCAACGACAATGTGTGCCTGAAAAACACGCTCACAAGGGATTCGGGCTTCTCTGGACAACTGTTGATTGTGCACATCTGCACCACACAGCCGAATGTATTAAGGTAGGGCCGCCCCGTGAACAGTCATTCCGGCACTGGACACGGTACTGAGCGGACGTGTACATAGTGTCTTATCTTAGTTCGCGGCTCTCAACTTGCACGAAAAATGAAGTGCTTAAAGATTGGTGTTTTAGCTTTTATGAACTTTATAATTTTTATATCTGTGGATGGCGCCAAGATAAATGTCAAGCAAGAACTCCAAGCAATGGCCGAGCAGATTCAGAGCCTGAAAACTTCTCATCTCAACGATATCACCCGTCTGCAGAATGAGATTGAAGAACTCAGGTAAGTCAACTTAGTTTTAAGATTTAAGTTAATTTGTGTGTTGGATTTTTTTTTAATTTACTTCGGTAATTACGCAATTTAAAAAACGCGCCGTTTGCTGGGTTTTATTTTTTAAATAGTAATTATGCTGTGCGAATTAGTGTAATTTAGATAGTATTTTATATAACCATCGTAGCGATACCTTAACAAGCCCCTGCGATTTTTATTGATTGTAAAGTCGTTAATAAATCCAACATTCAAATATTTTTAGGTTTTTTATTTAATGTATGTTTTTCATGACTATCATAAGTCGTTTTTATTTTTTATTTTATCTCCTTAATTCAATTATAAGATATACAATCCAAAGAGGTATTTAGTATCTTATGTTTTTACTTAGTAAAGAACATCCGGAAATAAATTGGTGACTTACAACTACGCGCAACATCTTTAAAATAATGCACGCTAAAACTCCGTCGGAAGTTGGAATTGGAAAATAAAATATCGTTTCTATAAATTGTACATATTATTTAAATATAAAACGGGTATTTGGCATACAACTATATTACTATTACCACTATCCGTTGCTTTTTTACGACATTTTAATTCCTTTTCCATTTTTTTTTCATTATTTTGTTTTAATGTTTAAAATTTTTTGTAGTTGTTAATTATAGTTGAGAACAGCTAGTACCTAAATTCTACGAGATAAATCTTTATTCAAATTTATCCTTGCTACAGGTCGGAAACTTTCGAAACTTAAATTTTGACTAGCTAGGCAAAATTTAACCACTGTATTCATACAGTGAATTTAAATTTATTAAATTTTATTCGGCAAATAATAGTATTATTAATGTCTTAATATTCTGTTAGATAAATTGTACAGTTTTTGGAAATTTCTGTGTTTGTTTTAATATTGCCGTCGCTCGAGAATGATTATTAAAGTAAAATTCAGATAAATACAAATATGCCGAATAAAATTGAGCAATCCAGTTATCTAAAAGCTAACTAACTTAACTATTACCTGTGTTCGATTCTTAAGCTTGAGCAAGATTAAAGTACAATTAATTGTTTTCGGATTTGGTTGGTACCAGGTTACAGTCTGGCCCATGTCACTTCTGATACAGAATTAAATTGAATGAAAGCTGACTCTACATAATTTGGGTTAGAATATCTCAAAGGGGTTTTCTTTATAAATATGGGGTGTAAAACGTGAAGCTACGTTCCTAATTGTTAATATAATAATAATATCCCTCATTCCCACCAGATGGTTTGGTGCTAGCAGGGTCTTTACAGACCCCGCAAACCATCCCGTTCCGCCACTGGTGGAGTGCGCCGCATGCGTTAGAATTTGCAAGCCAATAAAAAAGGAATTGCTTTTTTACTGAGCTGGAGCCATTGATCTCCGTGATGGAGCAAAAGCCTGGCAGACCAAGTTCGGTACATCACATGTTGTGCTCCCGTTTGTTTGATGATACCGAGCTCGAACTAGTAAAACGTGAGACCATTTCCTCGTATGATTCTCCGGTCTCTACTGGAAGGGCAATTCCGCAAATTGTGGAGCAATCTCCGGTTGCGGGGCCAGTAGAACCCTTCGCAGAGGTGGAGGCAGATGACGGAGAAATGGCTACCCTGGAAATAGAGCAGATGAGTAGCAGCAGGATCTTGGAGGAGGCGTCTGTGGAAATGCGTCGAAGGTCTCCCGAGATTCGACCGGGACTTCCCCGGATACCGTCACCGTCAGGATAGCGTTTGCTGAGACAGACATAAGTTTATCTTAGTCAGACATAACGCAAAAGTTGACGGAACGCATACGCCCTGAAGGAAAGGAAAGCACATACCGAAAGAACAAAACGGTTCAGCGAGAAAGAGCTCCACGGGTGGTTCTACAAGGCTCTACATGGAATTTCGTAGACACCATCGCTTTCCTCCACTGGCTTCGCTTCGGTGATCTCTTCGAATAAACTGAGGGTTTTGTCTGTGCAATACAAGATCAGGTTATTAAGACCAACCTTTCCCCCTAACCCTCGGCCGTTTGGCTTCCCTTGCTATGGGAATCTGTCTGGTTGGGATTTATTTATTACTGTATTTACATATTGTTTATTACTTATATATTATATTATTCATTTTGGTACATGGTTTAATTATGTATTTATTGTATATATTTATACCCAACAAGAAAATGACGTAAGCACCCCAATAATCCATTTCAGTAAATCAACCACAAATGTTACCACATTTGTAATTAATTTACTGTACTTTGTGTATAACAATCATATGAAAATGATTTCATATTCAAGTAAATCAAAGGCTCAATAAATAATAATAATAAATATAAATCTGTTTATTATCAGACCACGAGTCCATACATATATGCATATTTGTGGAATATATAATAATCTGTAACAAAACCTTTGATAGCTTGCGTATTAAGGATGTAACGAATGTTTGTTTTCGCTGGTATTTTTGCATGCAAATTTTATTTTATTACACACACGTCGTGCATTCCAGTTTTGAGCGAATCGTTGACAATTATTACGTTCATTCAAGAATATAATATATTCAAATTAAGAAATTATTTTACTTTATTCAATGTTAGAGATGTTGACGATTATTAAGATTAAATAAGTCAATTACCCTTTATAATAATTAAATAAGTACACAGGGAACCAAGAATCGGTTACATGTTGCATTCGCTTTTACTGGAACAAGTTCGGAATCCATTGCTTAATTTTTTGGTTGGCAATTGAATCTTTTGGTTGGCGATGGTATATAACCAGACAAAGTTGCTGACTTTTAATTCTGAATAACGGGTATTTGTATGTAATGATTATTTTTAGATTTAAGACTTTTACATTATAGGTTCCGATGTTAGTACGGACGGGTCATCCAACGAGTGTATATTTATGTTTTCTCCATCGTTATTGATCTATGTCAAGGGAGGACTCACACTTCCTGCTATACATGATATCTATTTTAAGACGTTCTCCCTTGCTTTTCATCGCCAATTTGGAACATGTTCCCAACCTTTCCAATTTATTACAGACTTATTAGAGAATCTACCCATACTTTTGTATAGAAGAAGGTGGCAAATGAACAAGTCTGCACAAAACTGACGAGTTGCAGATGCGTTGCCAACCTTTAATGGACAGGGGAAGGGATAGAGAAAAAAAAATATTTCCTTTTCCCTTGCAAACCTATCAAATCCTCATAAGAAAAGGATTGGAAAGGGAAGAGGAATAGTATTAGACCAGTTATTAGACCTTGTACGTTACATATTAGCAATCACATTTAACGTTTGTTCATAACTCAATATATGTTAATACATGCGCGATGTTCGACGACTGTCAATATATGCGAGATGTTACCTGCCGCACTAGACGAGGCTAAGAGCACGCCCGTCGTTCTGAAGACTGGCAAGACGTGTCATAATTCTAAAGCTAGGTGTCAGAAGCGCTTTGAGACGAGATAGGAATTAAGCCCCTTAGGAATCGGGTCACATCGAAGTAACATTTCATACCTTTTGCTCTTTCTCAAAGTAATCAGGCACGGGACTGCATCGAAAATAGCCCGCACTTAGACTACAATTATGATCGCGCCTCTCTAATTAGATTGTCCAAGATTAGCGCTCGCATAATTTTGTATTTTAAAAGCATAGTATTTCTTTTCATCATGACTAAAGTTCTATATAGTTATATTTCTGTAATATAACTATATAGAACATATCTTGCCTTTTTTTAATAGCGAAGGGAAGGGGCAGAGGACTACAGTTAGGTCTCCGGTACCTTACACATCAGACAAAACGCAGAATAAAACTCAACTGATGTTGTTGTTGCGGGCTCTATTTATAGGTTAAAATACGCATGCCATAAAGACATTATTAACTTTTTTCCCTCTTCGTACCTTAGAAGATTTTAAATTCTTCGAATTCTTATGAAAATAAATGCTAGTGTCCCGGTTTGCTCGATAGAAAATTAGTAAAAAACGCTTGCGTTTTTTGCTTGCTATATTAACAAAGGACTATTCCATTCAGAGGACTTAACAAAGGCGTGCCAGTAAATTTATCAGATGAAGTCCTAGCAATCGGACTCGCGTTTAGAGCGATATACTACTATTTTAACGCATTTCCATTGTCGACGAGATTCAATTCAATAATCAAAGTAAAGTTTGAAAAAAAATGATAATTATTTTAATAGTAAGGAACTCGACTGATTGTCTTAGTGGTTGGAGTACACACATTACGTGTACACGCAGAGTTACGTGACAGGTCACTTTATGATGAAGGTAGTATATTTGTTTGGTTGTTTTGACTTCAGCTCGTGTAATTTCTATATAAAGCGGGTATTGATTAATATTTTAGTCTATCCTGATAGGATTAAGGAACTTGAGAGTCTATATAAAGTAATAAATTAATTAAAAGTAACCTCCCTAAGTCTCAGAGGTAATACTTAGTACTAGAGTACTTTTTATATTAAAGAGTCTCAATAATTTTACGACAGAATCGGAAATGTCGCATAGTATTTTTAAAAGTTAATATATTTCTCTAACAGGAATTCACTTTTGAACCTCAACGTACCGTCGTTAGAGGTTTATATTTCTACTTCAATTCATTTCGTTCAAATTTAACTTTGATTAATAAATCATAAATGCCTCGGATGCAGTATTCAAGTTTCAAACGTTAGGGTAAACTTTAATTCGATTGTAGAAACTCTGGGAGTTGTTTATTTATAAAATTGGGCTTTTTTTCTTTATCTTTATTCATTTTCGCAAGATTCTTTCGAATTTAACTAAATCTACCGTTCTAGATTCGGCATTTTGTCTAGGTGTAGTGGGGCCTAGGGTTTTAGAACCTATCCCGAAGAGGCGCATGGAGTTATGTCCTAACAGTGAGTCCCTCTAGGTGATACCTTGCTCAATGTTACTCTTACGAAGTTTTCGACTCAATGGCCTAATATTTTGGTCAAATGTCAACCTGATATTATCATTATACATATACACTTTAACTAAGGTTTACTTAGTAGTAGTATATCCTACAACAACGGCCTAAAATAAATGAAAACACAGGAAAAAAACAACGTTACAAGGTCAATTAACATTGCAAGGTCAATTAACTAAGCAGATAAACAAAAGTCATACTAAAAAAACACTGAAAAAAGGTGAATCTTGCAAATGGCGTAGTAATTAAAAACTAAAATAGCACCGTTGAAAAGATAAGCGTTGAGCTTTTGTGCGAACCGTTGGGACTTGTTTTAATTCACGTGTATTCATAGTTTAGAGTTAGCCCTTGAGCGTATCACTCAGAGCAGTTTTACGTTTTGTAAAACTGTAATATGCTGCTCCGAGTGTTTTGTGAAACGTTTGTTGGTTGGTACAAACGAATGGAAATGAATTGAATAAGTTTTTCATTTCAAATGTGCTTTCATATAGGTTTAACTCTACAAATATTTGATTGTGATAAAGTTAATTAAAATGCTCGTAGAGTATTTTTAAAGGAATTACTAATTAAATTTTACAAGCATTGAACCTGGACAGCTTTATCCCGTGGCTTGGCGTACCATTTAGTTTTAGGGACTTCAAAACTCTTTCTATGATAATTGACACGAAAACCCGGTTTTTAATACCGCCATATCCAAACCGTTGTTTGGATATTCCCGCGGCTATAGAGCCCTAGATAACGATGATATTGAAACAACCATAACTTATTTTATAATCCAGGTTATCGTAAAAATTATACATAAAAAATAATAATGACAGAGTAACATCTATAATGTTACTCTGTCATTATGTCAGTCAGTATAATTTATACATTATTCCGCAATCAAACTTTAAAAGCAAAAAAAGATGTAATTTATATCTTGAAAGTCGTACTATTTTTTACCTTAGCTTTATTCTATTGGTTCTTATTAATTAAATTGTAACTCTCACTGCATTGATTTATTTCAGTATTCAATTCCTCGTTCATTGCCAGGAAATATTTTTCCGATTGAAAATACGTGGTTTAAATCTCTGTTGATGAAATATGAAAACCAGCTATGAGTAATACAAGGAAGAGAATAGTGGATCGAAGTTGTAGTGGCTCGTTAGGAAAATAAATGGAAATGTTACTGTTCATTTGAAACATCGAGCTTGAATATTTCATAGTTCAAGTAGATTCATTTGTTCGTTATATTTATGTATCAATTAAATAATTCTGAATTTGAGGAAAACATTAAAGAGCTGATACTCCAGTCTGTGCTGTGCGTCTTCTATTAATAATAATACGAAGCGTTACCTTCAAATTCGATGGACGAACACCATAAGGACCCTTGACTTGCTGCGCGTTGTATTTTTTGTTTAGAATTTTGATACATTTATGTAGATTACTACTTTCAAAATGTATTCTCTCTTATGAATTTATATATTATTTCTTACGATTACATTTTTAATAAACATTTTAAATACGTCAACAAACAAATTTGAAGTTACATAAGTTTGTTTTTGACGTTCTTTACCTAAAACTTTTACTCTCGCAGAAGTAATAAAATGTATTTTTTCTTCCTTTCTTCGACAGCTTTACTTCGTATAGTTAACAATTGATGAGAGTAGAATTATCTAAAATAATATAATTTGCGCTGTACCTTTATGTGAACTTGCTTGAATATATGTAGGTAGACTAATAACCAGTTTCACGATATTCAATGCATTTTGAATAGATGTTAGCAATTATAAAACTCCACCGATAGGAAATTAATTAAAAGTAGTTCTAGTTAGTACGTACGTAACAAAGACGAAATAAGCAATACAAAATAAATCCCCAATATTTTTCATTAAATATAAAATTCTTTTATTCGATTTTAATAAAAACTATGACATAAGTAGGTGTTTGTCAATGGGGTAAATGTAAAGGAATAAAATCATGGGGTCCCCGTAATAGTAGCAATGGGGGTGAACATCTGGCTTTAATGGGATGTTTATTTATATCCCAACCGGAAGTAATGTGCCGCGAGCCCACATCCGGTAGGTACGCTGTAAATGGCGCGCGTGCGCAGCAAAAAAACCTTTATAGGAGAAGACAGTTGTTCTATTTTATAGAAAAAAAGAATGTGCCATAATATGATATCATTATTCCTTTACCTTTTATTATTCTTCCCTGATTTTCTTTGATACTTTTAGTCTTGTAGTTTGGTTTACTAATTTATTACTAAAATATCTATTTTATAGTACTACACTATTATTCTAAGTAAAATCTTTTATATTTAATTTTTCTTTGAGAAGGTAACTAACCGCATTACTTAAAACAAGGATTGTATTTAAATGTTATAGTTCAGTTTTTATGTTCTAACGAACTGACGATATTGGAATAAAATTATTGTCGGTTATCATGATATAAATGACAACTGTGTAGTAAGGGATCCTGCCACTTTAGCAATGAATTATATATCTTGATTGTGGCGATTGCGTGGATTATAAGCTTTTGTTAATTTTATCAACCCTTTTCAATCGAACGTTAAAAACTTTCAAACAAAAACCGCTCAAATTTTAATTAGGATTATGGTTTAATTTGCTCGGACGGACCGTTCCAATTTAGAATGATAACGAATTCAATCAAATGCTTACAAACTAAACCACTTTCTACCAAAACGTGTACGAAACACGTCAGTCGGGCGGTATCGGCCTCTATTTTTTTTCTAATGTCTAATACAAAGGGCAGGTGCTACGATGCATCTAATTTGACGACATTTGGCCAACGTAGGTTTTTTTAGGCGAACCCGCCACGCGACTCAACGAAAAAGAGATCTTAAGCGCCAGCAATAAAGCTTGCGTCTTTAGTAACTACGTGAGCGCCTCAGTTTTTTTTCTATACACTCCTATTCCTTATCTCGATTTGGAATTTAGGCTCGTTGTTGTAAAGACGATTTTAAACCTGACTTTTTTTAATGCCGTCAGTGAACACATGGCGTTACATCTGCCATTTAGAAACTATTCAAGTTTATTAGTTACCTTTATATATATTATATAATTGAAGGGAACTTTTTCTTAGCACGCTTTTTTAAAGTTAATTTATATTTAAAATAAACTGTCACTATCAGGCCAATAGTAATGTATATGTTACGGTAAAAATGACTAATGAAATAAGGCAAAATAATTAAGTATAATCTAAACATCATTATTTATCACATTGCACCGGTCATTAGGTATATTGCTACGTTATCGTCTATCGTCGGGCAACATGATAACACACAGATTTAACTACTTCCTCGTTGTTCGTGAGGTAACCGGTCCAACAATAAGTTCGCGAATTGTAATCACGAATATCGGGGATCTTTTTTTTTCATCCAAAAAGAATATGGCGTCAGTCATTTATTGATTACTTTGTAAAAACTACTATCTTACTTTCGTTCAATAATTTGTCATACAAAAAAGTCACATTATTCCCAGTAGTTATAGAATGTATTTCGAATAGTCAATCCTTCCTTCTGGAAGGATTGAAAATAACAATCAAGTGTCAAAAAATAACAATCAACTTGACACTTTCTTACGATTTGGTAAGATATTTTTTACGACGGTGAAATTATGCTACATAATTATAAATTTAATTTATTTACGAAATAACATTCCAACAATACGTACTATGTCTATATAAGACATGTCACAGTTAAAATATGATAACATAAAAATATATGAATGAAATATATATTTTATGTTTTGTGTAACTTCAGTATTAAAGTTTTATTTTTATATTTAAATCTGGACTCTATAAAAATACTTTAGCCTTATATAAGTCATTCACTCATTAATGATGTCTTAAAAGAACTTGTTTGGAGTACGATATAACTTATAGCGAAGGTTATTTTATTTGTTTGTCTATTATGCATCGATAATATTTCTCTATCCAGAAGAAGATAAGTCGATGTAAATCTCAGTTCATTAAAATATTCAGACGGGATGTCGAAACAGTTATTTTTTAATGTTAAATTTCATTATTGCCTGCTTATTACTTTTCAATATGCAAACGGATCATTCACATGTATTTTTATTTCTATTTTCTTAACTATTATCCAATTAATCTATTAAGTGCGTGAATTTTGTATATATCATTCATCCAAACGTGGTACACTTAATATGATTTAAAATTTAATTGTTTATAGAAACATCAACAGCGAAAGCAAATTACACTTAATAACATGCCGCACGCGAAACGTGAACGCAAATTACGCCAAAATTAACTTGAGCATGTTGATGTTATACCCTATACTAAATAATGTCATTAGGATGCATTTCCACAGAAGCGGAGTGGAAGCGTCTTTGAGATAGTATCCAGGTTCATTTTCACTAGTTTCGCTCTAAATGCTAATGGGATGACAGGGATAATATAAATGTATATGTTTAATGTGTGCCCGTTTTTTGTGACACACTAATCCAGACGCGATCAAGACCTAAAAATCGATTTTGTTTTGATGTCAGATTGCGGATGCAGCCTTTAGATTGATAAATAATGAAGCGAGAGCTTGAGAAGAGAGAAAACAAAAATTTTATCAGAAGTTGAGCTTTTGTGATTATTCGCTTAGTTTTATCGCGAGCTACATACATATCTCACGCTGCTTGTACGTCAAGATGCACACTGTCTTGCCGTTATGATCAGCAATCCTTGGGAACTGGGGAGGACTAAAGATTTAAAATTTTGAACCATCAATATTTTTATATTTAAAGTGTAGAATACGTTGCACTAACTATTACTATTCGAATTAACCTAAATTCATCTTTACTTAATATAAACAACAAAAACTCGAAAATCATTAGTAAAACAAAAGAAAACGTAACAAACATATACAAGAACAAGATATTTATGAATTACAATCGAATTTGAAAAATCATTTTTGAATTTGACATCCCAATTATGAAGTAAGGTTGTAGGTTATTTAATATCATTCTACGATCCTTGGAAAATGAGCAAAAAGGAAAAGAATGTTAATCTAGTAGGATAACGTAGACTGTCGATCCGATGCGAAGCGGTGGGGTGGGTCAATAAAATGTTTGTGATTAAAATGAGCATATACTAATGCCGCAAGAAATATTTTTCGGATTGATTTTTAATATCCTTTAGAAATATGTAAACTGGGCACAGGGCTCAGCAACGAATAATTAGAAATTAAATGTACGATATCAAGAAAAACATTTACACAATCAGTTCAATTTTTAATCCTACCTAAAATTAGGTAAGCTCTGATTTCGCAATACTTATAATAAATACAACATTGTACTCTGACTGTGCTGCAATATTTTCAGTAGCGGCATAACGTACATAACATCGTCCTCTCTCTCCAAAGCCTTTTATGTGCTTTCAAAACTATTCAATTAGTTGTAAAGCTTTGAAACATAAACATGGTCTAACAGCCACTTATCTGAACCTAAAGTCGACTAAACTTCCTGTATTAAAATAACGATGAAGAGGCATGTGCATGCGCTCGTCTGTACATGCCCCGACAACGCCTTTGACTATCTCGCTGTTGAAAAGTGAACTATTCCAATAGGATTCTTCTGATGCTATGTTAGCCCAGAGTATTGTCTCTTTCTATCTAATCTACAAGGGCTCTATACAGGCCACTGTCTTTGTACGTATTCTGTTTCAATTATTCTTTTCCCGTGTCAATGCGAATGCATATGAAATGTTGCAGGATTTCCCATATTCAAATACTAAAGGAAAATTCAATTAGAAAAGTGTTTTACAAAATATATTTTACAAATAAATACGTTTGTGCTAGAACTGTGATCGTACTATAGTATATATCTAATAAGTTTTATAAATATTCGTTAACTGAATCAAATATTTTTTAAAGTTGAAAATTGATAAGTGATATATTATATCAACAGTGCTGTTGTTATCAATCAGTGGACTTTGGAGCACATCGTGTAAATTTATTTACGTAGCCGCATTTCTTCTTGACAAAAGCATGAGTCACTGGTTGCACCGTTGCCTTGAAATGAAATTGAATTACTTGAAATCCATAACGATCAAAAAAAGATAAATTAAACTTTTTTCTTTGTCGAATGACACTTTTGTTGAATTTTAATATATTAAATAATAATAATAATAAAGCCGTTAATTTTCTACAGAATAGTGTGTTCTAAACATATTATAAATAGAAAAGAAAATTACAATCTAAAGGCTTAAAAATTCATTAACTATTAATATAGTTTTAAATATGAGTACAAGTTTTAATTCAATTTTTATTTATTCTCCCTGCGTTTGTAATACATTTGTGTAACTGTAGATTTCAAAGATTATTAAAGTGAATACAAACAATTATAATAAACTTATCTCAATCTGTAGGAACCTGTGCGGGTGAGGGCTTCCTCCAAAGACGCCCACTTTCTCTCTGTCCTGCGGCACTTGTGTCCAGGTCGCGCCAGCTGTTCTCTTATAAGTTACAATGTACAGGCGAAAAAACGATTTTTTGGTATTTTATTATATTATATTTTTGTTTGGCGGATTCTGGTGATAATCTCCCTCGGTAACCAGCCTACTTGGAAGATGATTTTTCGCGCGCTGGATTATTTTGTTTAAGTTTTCTTTCCGTGAAGCTCTAAGCCGCTATCAACCCGGTTGTTTGATATTTTGTTATTTTGTTTACTAGATAATCTCGTTTGATTACTCCTTCTGGTATACTACAATACCTTTGATAATATACGTTGTTTTATACCTTATGTCCTGAGTTTTGATAACAGGTCTAGTTAATCAGTTTTTTTCCTATCCTCTCCGCCTGTCGTCTCTAGAGTCAAGTTTCACTGAAAAGTATTTATGTATAAAATTTATGTTTTTTTTCTTTATATTTAAATATGATGTTTCGTCTTCTCCCAGTCCTAAAAACACTAAGTTGCATTGTCTTGCTTGTCCCTCCAGGCAGTACAACCTACGATTTCGGTTTTCTATTATTTATTTTTTGTTCTCAAACTGTTTACCCCATTGCTGACACTTTTCGTCTGTTATGTTATTTATGTTTTCAGTTACATTACTTTTTTTATTTTTTCAAAAAATCATATTTTTATGTTCGTCCATTTCTTTTTGAATTTCCCGAAGAGCTAATAGTATTTTTTCCATTGCTTATTATTTATTATGTCTAAGCAGCTAATATTATTGTTGTCGATTGTTCCTGAAGTCGGGCAGCGATGACTCACCGCGCTCGACAGATGCGAGCGCACTGGCTACTAAGCCGACATATATATTTAAAATGATTTTGCTTATATCTTAAATTAAACCTGCTCGATTTTGATAATCCAACCAACAATCCAAAGGTCACTTGAATATATATGGACACACAACACTGCGACTTAATAAAACCAACTAAAACAATAAAAAATCACAGAGCAAACAAACGTAATGTTAAACTAGGGAATGCCATTACTAATTATAATATAATATAGTTCATCTCGAGTGTTTTTCCATGGTTATGTACGTTGATTTTTATACATAATGCCTTTGTGTGCATCGACTCGATGTTCTTTGAGTAAAAAAAAACGTCAAACCTGTATGGCAAGTACGATACAAAATACTGGTATGACGCTCACAAAGTTTATTGAGCAAAACACGTGATAGGTAAATGTTGACATAAAGCAATATACAGCGTATTGAAAAATAAGGCTGAATATACATACATAAAATATTGATACTGTTTTTCACTTAATAATATATTTACAAGATGAAAGTCATGAAGAATATTCTGAAAAAGAGTCCACTTTTGACCCTGCATAATACATTCAACATAATTTTTTTAAATGAGAATTGAAAGAATTCTCTTTATTTGAATTTGTTTTTGTAGTGTCTATTATTATAGATTATTGAATGTGTTCAGTCTCCTTTAGAAAGAGTAAAACGGTATTTAAAGAACATCAATTTATATCTAGCGTAATAGTACTCAATTGCAGCATATATATCTTTACAAATTATAACCTATGTGTTATTCTGATGTATAAGCTATATTATTGTAAAGTTTCATTAAAATCCATTACGTAGTTTTTGCGTGAAAGAGTAACAAACATCCATACATACAAACTTCCGTATTTATAATATTAGTAGGATTACCTTATTTTGTTACTTAGCGATGAACTTTCTAACGCTACCCGTCCGGTGCCTGTAGTTTACATACACACAAGAGCGCGTGTCGAAATTACACCCATGTTAAAAATTGCTTGTGAGATGTAAGACTATACCTATTTTCTAGTTTGAATAAGTAATCATTTGGCATTCAATGATGTATTTCCGCACCCGCATTTAAATATTTCGTAGACTGGATGCGGCGCTATAAAAAAATATACCGAGTTATCTCTTGACCATGGTTATTTTTTTATTTTAATTTAATTCATTTACTCTTATTACGAGTCGACGTTGGTATTAAAAGGGAACAAAGGAAGTAGGAATTCATTACGAGAATGTCCACTTTGTGTAAATAACACATGTTAGCAACTTTTTCTACTATTTCTAGTATATAACTTTTTCTAGTATTTTTTCTTTTTCTCTTTCAATGAAGTTACTGCAAAATGTAAAGCGAACAATTTTTTTTAAAATCAAAGTTGTAGCACAAGTCTTGACAGCATTGTATATTTCCGTATATATGGTCTAGTTTTTAGTTAATGCAGTGACTAATGTATGTAAATAACAAATTACGGAGTCCGGATCTTGATACGAACCTCGTGGTTGGTATTAATCTATACCTATACGCTGGGAAGTCAATTGGACGCGGCCATGCAATTAAAACTTTACTGACTAGAGTCCGTAAAGTTAACACATATAAATACCTAAGCACTAATTCATGGAGCAAGGTACTGGCACGCTAATGCATAAAGTCACTTCCGGCGTTCCTGTTTCAACTAGAAACATTATTGTTGAATCCCGTCGTTACGTGACTCTACCTCCATTTAGCACGGAGAGAACTAATATTAACACAAAGCTGAACAAACAAAGATTTCTAAAGGACACAGAATTGTTGAATTTGGCCGTTTAAACTTTGACAGCGGGAGAGTCCGTTGCGGCTTCAGTGCATATCTCGAAATTAAATTTCCAGTTTGCTGTCTGAAGAATAGCTAAGGAAGGTGCTGAAGGTTTTTAATCAGATATACGTATTGATTTAAATAGAAGTTTCGAATAGAGTTTTCAAATATATGAACTTTATATTCAGTTTTAGATATTTGTTCAATTCAAAACATTAGAAACATATTTTTATCATTCTGAAAAAATTGGTACCATCGAAAATGGTTACTAATATCAAAACACACATGAGCACCGGGTTTTGAACGGACGATCAACGCTAAAAATTGCTAGCTAGCTGTTAAATGTCCAATCAAAAGTCATTTGAGTTGGTAGAAGCATTATCACCTTTTTGTTTTCTTAGAAACTGAAATTGATTTACCATGACGGTTAAGTTGACAGGAGTGTTAGTTCGACAAACATTTTAGAAACCATTTGTCAAAGTAATGGTTCGGACAGAATAGTTCACACTTATATTTTGAGTAATCTTGTCACACCCGTTTTCATAAATATACGTAGATGTGCGTAGCATCTGTTCATCTGTTACGTCGAATACAGTTATTCTAGAGAATATACTACTATTTTATACACCTGTAACAACTCAAACGCTTTTTGTTGAAGTGCGAAGAATATTTTCCTTTCGAGAAGCAGACAGATGTCAGAAAATGGAGAATATTTTTTGTATTCTTTACAATATAAGGCGTAGTATATTATCACTTTCATTACCTAGTTATCTCATAACATGGGTCCAAATGCGTTTCGATTTCGACACGTCTGAATTGATATGTCTGAAGTTCGCTCCAAGAAGGCATCTTGGATAACAATGCGAACGGTCGTTATCTTGGCCAAGTTTGTATTTAACTTGGCCTCGGTAAAGACGGCGAGTTCGCGAGCGCTGCAATATGAGTTGCGAACTTACGAGGCCATTTACATTCAACAGATGCACGTTAAGTTTACGTTAGTAAGTACGACCGGATTGTTTCCGGTTTCTACTGCAAAGACCGTCCAATTAAACCAATCACTATCCAATTTAAAAGGTACAAAGCTTCGATTAGTCAAAAAACATAGATAACACGAATAATGTAAAACGACAGGCGTGTTGCGTCGTTAGTTGTATATATGAACTTTATGTATTATTACAAATATTTTCAATGAGCTGTGCAAAGAAAAAAATAACAGCGATATCTTCAACATGCCCCTAACTACATTCAAGACACCATTACGACTTATCACACAGACCTAATCCTTTCTATTAGAATATCTTGTTGGTTGCTATATAATTATTAAAACCTAACATATAATATGTTGAGCGACGTATATACCTCTCGTTGGCAAAGTTAGCAGCATTGTATTAACTTTAATACATAATTATGAACGTCAAGATAACTAAGCTGTTGGTAGACCTATAATAAATAAATAAATAAACAATATCAAGTACAAGTAGGAATTCTATACTTTTGTGCAAAAGATAAATAAAGTATCATATGTGCTCAGTTCTCTCGCCAGTGCTAACGTGTATTCACAAAACAACGTCACAGGGGACATAGAAAGCTTCCAGTTAAATCCGTCTGGCCAATTCTGCGTTTGACAGAGCTTCACCAAATTACACTATTCAAAGGGAGAAATTATTCACGCAAAGGCACGCCTCGATGCATTTCAATATTCTGTTGAATAGTTTTATACGTTGCGTTGATTTAACTCACTGTGTCCGCGCATAATAGCGCGTTATCAATATATGCCAGCTTTTAAAGGATTTGTGGAATGAAATTTAACAACCAGTGCGATCGGCTTTTGTTACTTTACTTTATAATATATATTAATATCACGCAACTTAATTAAAATGTACCATTTTTTGATGCGCAACGTCTGTTACGAGATCCCCGACGTTACGAACAGTGTTTACTTTCGTTGCAGTATTGTTTGGGTACGGATAGCTTCTCAAAATAGCAAATTAAATATTAATTTTAACTTATAAGTCATTTCAGCGTCCACTTTTATTGATAGCATATCAATATAGACGCAATGAAATCGTTTTTTAAGTCGAGTATTCTTTTTCAAACATCGACGTAATTTATGTTGCCTAGACTTTTTTTAAGGACGTTCCATTATCTACCGATAAAAGGGTTTTAATTACTTTAAGAGGCTAGTATCTGTTTATAGGGTAGGGTTAAAAATAGGTAGTAACACAAAAAAGCTCCTTTTTACGACTACCATATTTTAATTAGTTATTGTCGGGGACGACTGAAGTTATCAACTTTTGATCAAAATTGATTTCCTTTTTATTATAGAATGTGTGCAACAGTTCGTACCGTAGCTACGAAGGCGTTTCTTTTTGTAATAAAGAGGAAAAGGAAAAGGGGGGCTTTTCTCCCCTCTCATGGCAGCTATGTAGGTACTATCGACCATTAGACTATCGGCGGTTATAAATTAGATTATACTAAATTATCGCAGTTTAAATAATTACAGTCTTCTATAAATAAATCGCGCTAAAAGCTCGGACATATAGTTAGTTAAAATCGTTTTCAAAGGGCTTCTTTCGCGTACATCTACACTTATTATAAAAATGTAACTGATCGCTGTCTGTACATGGAAGATATTTAAGAAAAACTATTATTAGGGGCCTTCATAAACGCAATAAAACCCAAAACAATCATTATTAGATTTTTTGTCTGTAAAACCTATTTAGTTTTCGGTAGCTAGTTATCTCTCCTTAGATGGATTAATTTTTGTTAATTTTAAATTAACAACTATTTACAATTAATTAATTAACTTTGCTAGATCTAAACCATCGCACCCGACGGACAACCACGAGCGTAACGAGCAGCTGACTCTGCAGTGGGCTAAGACCTCGATGGATGAGCTGCGCCTCGAAATGAAAGAGATGTCGCAGAGCCTAAACAACTCCAAACTTCTTCGACAACTTAATGTGATTCGAAACGAGGTAAGTGCATTTTAATACGCTTTTATTACCTATGACTGTTAGTATATATGTTTGTTGGTAACAGAATCTTTGAAAGTGATTTTGAAACCCATTAAAACGTCG
>JWHW01038195.1:312355-349081 GCA_000931545.1 Papilio glaucus | reverse complement strand
CATTAACGTAATGTTGTTACACATGGAACGCAAGTACAACTTTTAATTCAATCAGAAGTAAACATTTAAAGAAAGATCTTCAAAGTTTTGAATAAAAGTAGGAAAATTTCTATTCATTATGCATAAAAATCACTTCTAGCTTCTTTGTTTATATATAAATTCGTGTACAATTTTTATAAAGAGCTCGCTTTTAAATATTTTTGTTGATATTTTTCCATAAAGCTTTTCGAAAAAAAAAACAAGTTGTTCATAACTGCGTCGAGCGATAACGTTTTGACCTACATATATGTCCTTCGGCAACAATTTTTTTGTGTTTATTTATCGAACAAAATGAAGTGTAAAGCTATGCAGATTTAAAGGGCAAAATCCATGTTCAAATTACATTACATACTACGATATTTTATATACGATATATTCCAACGTCAGAGTCGCCTGTTGACAGTGTCGTACACACAGCATTCTCTTTTGACAAAATAATATATTCTGTACTGTGATTGCGAGAAGTTATAATATCAGACTAAATTTTAATGTGCTACTAACAGTGAAAGTAAAACGTAGAAGAGTAAAGTCAAACAGCTAGTTGGTTCTCTATTACCATAGCGAAATAATGATCGTCTCTGTTGTCAACGCTCGTCGCAAATTTGCTAATAATTGATCACGTTTGACAATCTGCTTGGCTGCAACAGTTGTCAAAGAAAACTCCGGTCAAAGACGGACGGACACACCTTTTAGCTGTCATGACAAAACAAGGACAAGGTACAAGGACAAGGACAAAACTAGTAAAGGGCAGTAACTGGTAACCATGTTATTGATGCTTACCAAAACTTTCTCATTTAGAGTGCTTGATATAAGTTAGTCTAACAGTAATAAATAAAACGGTGTTATATTGTCTTTCCTTTTGTAGCTTAAACAAGCGTTAATGGAAACCTCGGATCTGGCTCAACTCGCCCGCACGCACGAGACCCGCGTGGACAAGTTGGATAGCAGCGTCAGTCGGCTGAAGTACGAGAGTCAACAGTTCCGGTCAACCCTGGCTGAACTCAAGTCCAACCATGCTAATCTGGCTAAAGAGGTAAGTCAATTGGTTGTCTCATTTTGTATTCTAGTTCTGATTAGGATTTACCGGAGAAAAAAACAATTCATCAAATAAAAATCAAATAGTCACTATTGAAATTTGTTCACGAAATATTTCGATATTTGTTTTTGTTTGTGGTTCCATTCAAACACCGTGTATACACTGCCGAAAAAAAATCATGGAAAAGATGTTGTCATATCTCTCTTTCCCTCTGAAAAACTGAGATGACAATATGTTTTATGTCAATGGTTTCTACATTGTGAACTCACGGTAACATGTAACGCAAAATATGTTATCTAATCCAAGTTAAAGAAATTTTCGGTAGATTAATTTATTAAACGGTTTATGGTTTTACCAATGTTATTTTACGGTATACGAATGTTACAATTCTTAAAAAATCAATTGAAAATTTCATACTGTGACTTAGTTTTTAGAATTAAATTAATATATGTATATATTGCTAGAGAAAATACTATTCATTTGAATTAAAATATCGTAAAAGGTTTCAATGCTCATTACAAGTAATTACGACGTAGTATAAAGTAATAGAAAATGTGGAAAATGAAAACATTAATAAATAAACGTACAAAATGAGAAAACATCGAGCGTACTAACGCAACCCGGTAAATATTTACTCATAGCCCGCGGTCAGGCAATCGTTCGTTCAGGGACAATTCTTCAAATAAAAGGATAAATCACAAATTTCAATTAAAGTAACGTATGGTTACAGCGATATTGAAAAGTCATTTACTATACTAGTGTTTCTATGCATCTTCGCGTATTTGTTATTTTAATTTATAATTACTCTGTTATGTACAAACTATAATGAATAAAACATTTAACTAGTAGTACTTTTTATACAATATAATGATAGGGTACAATTTGTATGTTATATTTTTAGATTTAACTGTGAACGTCAGATACCAAGTGTTGTACAAATTTTGGCGCCATTAATTAAAGTAGCAGTCCAACGAATAAATTACGAAGCCGATCAAGAACAATTTCAGTCAATGATTGCTGTAATGACGATACGCGCTTCTATCAAGTTAATCATGTCCCGATTCATGTCAACATATGTATGAAAATTCAATCGAACAGTGTCTACGTTATTACATTTCTCGGGATCTTGTAAAAACTTTATTCCAAACAAAGTTTGACGTGAAATGTGCATTGATTCTTCACATATTTTAAGATTTGTAGGGAAATAAAATTTCAAAGGCAACATTGAACGGCAAGTTTTGATATAGAGTTATTGCGTTGTTCTTCGGAGCAATTTCATTTTAGGTTATATATTTATCGGGATGAAAGTTTCTCTCCTTCAGAATTCAGTAGACAACGTTTGAAGAACAAGACAACCTAGAAAACAGACGTAAAGTGATTTTGATGCTCGATATTATACAGAACCTAATTTCGATTTCTGTACGGTAACATAATAAAACAAAAATACAATACTCACCTTCAAAAATAACTAAATAAACAAAAAGTTTACCCTGTGGCGCCACCTCCACGAAAATCGAGAACACTCGTCGTATCGCCGCGGTAACATCGCAATTTATGGGCATACCAATTATAGGATTGATGTAGGTACTAAATCCGGCATAAGAAATTTATAACCTCATCTGTTTTTGACCAGGACCTAGATAATATGTTAGATAAAATGTACATTTATTAATCATTGTGGGTTGCCGAGCTAGATCTGTGGCAAACACTGCTAAATCGTAAACCAAATTATTGAACCCTTACGTAACGCCATTAGTGATTCAAGGGGTATATATTCCAATTGCTGAATGCTAACATTCAGCAAAACTATAAGAGAGTGTATGGAAATATGTGGCACGACGATAATATCGCTGCGGTTATTTCGCTCGTGGAGATGGCGTCCTAAATATTTTTTTTCTTAAACAATCATAGAATTCACAAATAACCATTAAAAAAACTTACTGGTGGAAATCATATATAAATAAACAAAGAGATAAATATTTTAAAAAAGCAATGCGTAATGAAATACCATTGGAGTTTGATCACATGTGCTGACGCGACCTCTCTAATTACTTTGCTTCGAATCTGTAAGATAAAACCAGCCAGCCCTCAAATTGCAACATTGCTGCGGCAATGTTTTAGATGGGATCGTTTTAATTATGAGTGGCGCTTAGTAGTAATTTGAGATCTGTATTGAACCTCGATGCAACACGAAGTGTTAATTGTATTGAAATGTCTGTACGAGTATTTTTGCTGCACTGCATTATTGATGTAGAAATGTTTGAGCACGATCAAGAGTATAATATGCATGTGGCTCAGTTGGCATTTAGCAAGAATACAAACTTTTAGTTGGGACAATGGGCTTATTGTATTCTGAATTTAATAAATCAAATAATATATGCTAAATTATCACGGTGTAATGGGGAATATAAATGTTAGAGATTATTTCGAGATTATCGATCAACTAAGTTTGAAGTGATGAGATAAAATTTAAAAAGTGGATTTGAATAACCTTTTTTAATTTTAATTTTTCTTCAATAATTCTGTTGCACTTAAAACACACAGCTCAACATCTATATCAAAGAAATTGTAACTAGTGTTTCCGTAACATATTATTGATTTATTTATTCAATAATATTGAAGACATCTACTGTATACCATATTTATTTACAGTGTATCGTTTTTTTTCGTTTATTGATTACTGTTCGCATTGGAAGTGTTTCATTGTAATTAAAGACAAGTGGACTCGGCATATGTTAAAGTTGGCTTGGCTGTCTATTACGTTACATCGCGGAACATCAACAACAATCAACATCAAAGCATCCCGCTTTTGACCAAATATTACATAGCTTATTTAACTCTAGTGATTTACTTTGAACTTTACGCTTATACCATTATACTTTAACGGTATAATTAAGAAGCTGAATTAAGATTTTTATTATAATAAAAGCAAGCGAACTTGCCTTGTGACCCCAAGTACCGGAAATAAGCAGTAAACGGCGCCTCTCTCCCTAACCTACACACTCGTGTTGTGTACACAGCTATGATGATTCAATTAAAGCCCTGTTTAAAAGCCTCGTGATTCAAGGCAGCTACGATTCTAGGGCAACTCGTGCATACCTATGACGTATGATGCAAAACGTGTTCCTTTTTAGAAAACTGTATTTTTTTTTTATTAATGGTGGTTCAACGCCTCCTCAATAAAGCCACAGCTTTATTATATTACACTTATGAAAGAATTTTCCACCATTTTAAAAATTGTTCAATCTTCAAAACAATAAATTACAGTTAATATTACAAGAATAATTTCCAATTAGACGATATAACAAACAAAAAATTACCTTTTCGAATCAGCTATCGCAAGCCATCAATAATTCTAACTAATATTATAAATGCGAATGTCAGTTTGGTTCGCTTTAACTCCTGAACTGAGTCAGTGGTGAAATTGACACGGTGTGAAGTATTGTAGTATTGAATTGCCTTTTATACCAAAAATAAAACTGTTCCCAAGGATATATATGATATATATAAATATATATCATCTTACGAAAATTTCCAATGTCATTTAGGCCATCTCTACTTATATTTAAATTATAGTTATCAAAATACTCAACTTTGTCATCGTAACTTGTAAATATTTATTTACAAAATATATTTTCACTTTAAATCGACTTCATGTTGAAAGAAGAAAAGAAATCTCAAGCACGTGCACTTCTGGCTCTTTTTAGATAAACAAATAGGCAACTTAAGTCATCTGATTCCACTTCACTTATTCCGATGAACGTTAAAAATTTAAATGAGTCAATCACCGTTCGAGCGATAAAGCTTAAGGAGCTACAACATAACTTATGGTCCCATATTTTAAACAACAACACAGGTTAGGACAACAGTCATTATTTGCTATTCTTAAATTTTTCATCCAAAATGTTAAAGATGGAGCGAGCATCCATCGACAAGTCAATAGATTTAACCAAGTCGGCGACTTCATCGTAAAATCCAGCTTGATTCCCGTTTAAAATTTTAAAAATAACAATTCGTCCCCATAACTACGTGTTAACTACATTACAAAACGATATTTAATCTAAAAATACAAAAGAAATATAAAAGACGGCAGATAAAATTGTGTTGTTTTTTTTAAGTCTGTCGTTTTTTTATTGACTATTGCTTGTTTTACTCTGTACAAATAAAAGATGATGAACAGCTTCAAAGTTTCTATCGTTAGATGCCCACAAAGTTAAAAATTCACTGTTAACTAACTTCATATAAATCTACGTTATAAAATCAAGATATAAGGAGAAAACTACACACGTAGCTTTTAATGAGTTTGATAAAAAGAGAATAACAATTTCTGTTTACCCTGGTTGGGTTTTTTTGCTTACGTTACGAACTTAAACTTAGTCATATAAAACTTCGGCTTAAACCCCATACTTAATCATTTAGTCGCTGATATAGTATAAGATTGATTTATTTGAAGTACCTTTTGTTTCTCGACAATAGAGTTCTGTTTATTTCATTACATATTAATTAATAATTATACGCAATTAAAAGCAGTATATCTATTTCATAATACATAAAGTGTTATTTATGGTGTGTTAAAATGAAACACGATGCACTCTTTAATACCGCGCTTACAATTATCAACCCCTGATGCAAGAGCCATCGTACAATGCTATGTACCTCCTAATAACCTCACTATTTACGAATTGCTTCTAAGCTAATAATGGTTTAATGTATAAAGCTGTTTGGAACAGATTTAGAAAAAAATATCCAGTAAAAGGACATTTAATTAATTCAAGCGTCATCATATAGTTAACATAACGACTTCTCAATCAATGCGTTTGAAAAAAAAATTGATTAAAATAAATATTTTCTAATCAATTATTTTTTTCTATTATGCATTAATTTGTTTACGAAGAACATTCTTTATTGGCGGTTTAAATAAATCCATATCAAAAGAGACGAGAGGCGTTATTACTATCGCTATAAAGTTGATTATAGCGTGGTTATTTGTAATAACAGGTGCGAACCCTCTTCACGGTGCATGAGTGCAACGGTCGCTAACCGTTTTGCCTGCGAGTTTTTACCGGTCAATATGCTTCCCGGCGTAACCCTCTCGCAAGCATCAAACCGAAGCGTTATGAACAGGGGGCAGACGCAAACATTTCTTATTCATTGTGGGTAATAAAAATGTAAACTTCTTCATCCAATGATAATCTATCAAATGCCACGCTTTCTTAGGTCTCACAAACTTAACTATTCATTAAAATATGTAAATACATACTTAAGGAAATCCTGCTTCTATAGTCGGAAACTAGTTCGATCTTTAATATTTAATAATTCCAAAAAAATAAAACAGTAAATAATTTATAAAACAAATTATTCAGTGCAGTCAATAAATTTGAATAAGGTTAAATTCAAATTTAGTTTTAATTAAGACAGAACATGTCCCAATATCTGTTATACTTAATTAGACGATACGTAACATAGGTACAGTTGTATGCCACATAACCAATCATATTAAATTTCTCTTCAGTCCTCGGCACGTTAAAAACTAGACCAGACCAGACCCAATTCTCATTGAAACTGCTACTGTGATGTACGAGGAATAAAAAAATTAATACCAGGTTCGATTTCATCTGAAACACATGTTCTTTGGTAATTAAGTGAAAGAATATTTTTCTTAAATAATAACCTCTCCAGTATGTAATCTGATAGATTGTCGTTATCTGCCCACCAACACTCTTTCATTATTATTGTCTACAAAATTATACTTTATAAACCATTAAAAGTATTAGAAATTTAAATAAAAGTATATAACAACCGCTTCGTAAAAACAAAATTAGAAATATTTTTAAAGTTTCCTTTATTTGATTATATATTACTTTTAAAATTATTTCAATTTCAACAGACGACTCGTAATATTTTATTATTTTACGCACATAAAGGTACAAATAGAACACCTATTTTATTACAAACGCGAAAAAAACTTGTTTAATTCAAATAGCACATCCACCTGTGCGTTCATCTTGTGGTACGGAAGTCCCATTCAGCGATCGAACAATGTGAAGCGGAGAGCAAAAAGCCGCCTATCGGGGCTGGGCCTGAATAAAAATATCGGACAATGTTCAAATAAATTAGAAACGTGATACGGTCTCACCGTTGACAACTGCAGTTACATTAACTCTTTTGAATATAACCGGTTATTGCTATTTTTAATTTTAATACCTTACTTTGTCACATATCACATATGACTATTATATTATAAATTCATTCGATTTTGGCTATTAAAGCCTAGATTTCGCATATCTTATCGCATATTTATAATAAATTTTACGGTTGTATGTCATAAATAGATATAAGTATGCCAGGATAAAAATAGTACCGAAATTTGTAACCTGTTTTTTTATTTATTTATATAATAATACAACAAAGTTGGAGAGTTTGTTTGAACGGGCTTATCTCAGGATCTACCGAACAGATTTGTAAAATATTTTTGTCATTCGACAACCCAATTATTAAGGAAGATTATAGGCTTTTTAACATTACGTGTATACCCTTAGGAGCCGAGCAAAATGGAAAAATATGCTAAGCGAAAAGAATGTATAGAAGAGGGGGAGCGAAATATCGAAATACATTCTACATAAATAGGTATAAAACCGCGGGCACAGTTTGCTTATTAGAAATTTAAATCACTATTATCTATTTAAAAAGTTTTAAAAAAGTGAAGTTACTATTATAATATTAAAAATTAATAGTAAAAGTGAAACTACAGATACAGACATAAATTAATAGTAATAGTGAAAATCACATATGTACTATATTGTACTAAGTCATAGTATATAATATTGTACATAATTATTACATACCATGATTGCAATAACACGAGTGGTTGGTTATCTTCTCAACAGAAATTGAATCGGATAGCCAACTATAATTTCGCTTCAGTTAATCAAGTTTAATTACGTTCGAGCGGTTCATGCGCTTACTTAATGTAATCGCTCGTATATTCCATTGCAGTGTACACCAAACATGTTTACGTGAGGCCTATATAATAATAATAAATGAGTAGTTTGTATGTTTCCCCACTGCAGGGACACAGGCCTCCTCTCCGAGAGAGGCCTATACGTGTGCCCACAATTAGCTAAATTGCATTTAAGTATTAAAAATTTTGGCCCAGTAAAACGGCTAAGTGAACATTGAAGGGAGGTCGTGAGAAAATCTTTTTGAGTGCCTGTGGGAACCCTTCAGTCGACACCGGGCTTTTGTCGGAGGCAAAAAACTTAGACCTCACACCGTACGACGCATTAAACGAAATCCAATCTGCGGCAATAATTAACAATTCAACGGTCAGTTCTTTGCTGTAAGCTTGCTCGCATATTTTGCACTTCATAAAACAATTTTTATATATTAGCTATAAAAAGGGGACCGAATTTTGTGGCGATAAATGGGGTGAGGCGTACGTCTAGCAGGGGACAACTGGTAAGATGAAGGCATAAAAATACTTAGAGATTGAAGATATTAAAGATGAATTCATGAATTAATACAATATGTATTGTTTATATACATCCAAAGTTATTTAAAACAATCTAAAATGGTATTTGAATTAATAACTTTAACAAATAATTAATTGAGCTATTAAAACATCTCTCAGAAAGAATATGCGATTTTGTTTTTACGAGAGAGGCAAAAAGAAGTAAAATCATATTAAAAAACTAGAAAAAAATACAAAGACGTAAAAATATAATAAAAAATTATATCATTGTTAAATATACTTTTTTTTACAAAATTGTAATAATTAACTTAACTTTTATAAACCAACTAATAATAAAATGTTTATTAAATAAAGGTCAAACCCCGTTTGCTCATTATAATAAACATTTTTATTTAATTTTAGTTGGTTCGTGCATAAATGTTAAACTTAGTATAAATCATTTACAAAAAGTTCACTGTTTCAACACATATAAATACGTACACATATCACGTATATATATATGTCATATTTATTGACACAGTGAACTTTTCGTTCATATTGAACGAAATCTTTTTAACAATAATTTATCATATACCTGTGTAGTTCAAACGCAGATTCGTCTATGGAGCATGGTATACAATAGCTAAAAAAAGTTGGGTTGGGTAGAGTATTTGCTATCTCTAAGAAGCTCTATGGAATGTTATTATTTACAAGTCCTTATAATAGAGTCAATGGACAAATCGCTGCGCACATTTCTAAGAATTTCATACGAAATTTCGACATATTTAAACATTTCGAACAACAAAAAGCAAATTTCGAATTGCATTCTATGAAACGAGATATGTTCCAACACAAAGGTACATCGTCCATTGAGCGAGAGAACTTTGACGCTATGAATTGATGAAGAAACCTTTGTTAAGATGCCTGTTACTGATGGGGCGATACAAAAAAAATGCCCAGCCATTCGTTTAGCGTTACTACCCACATCTATTTTCTATCATACATTAAAGATGGAAAAAATGCACGCAGAAATAATGTAAACATTTGCACATTGTGAACAAACATCCTGCTAATTATGGGGGACAAACGCAAAAAAGTGAAATATAGAACTAAGCGTTGTATAATAAAAACGATCTCAAAAATAGCTCACATCTGCCAGCTTGGGGCGAACATGATGCGAGTCTGTAAACTTAGCAGATTGAGCTACATAGATACTAGACGATGTGTCCGACCCATTGGATTTTCATTCATAGAAGATAGAACGTAGAAAACTATCACTACAAAAATGTATCTAACCAGAATGTCATTTTAAAACTTCTTTAAAATAAAGTTGATACAACGGTTGCATATTAATAGCTGGATTTATTTTTGACTTGAGACAAATATTTAAATTACCTTGTTGTTTGCAACGTCTTCGTGTACTTGACATCTTGATATAACGAATTGTGATATTAGCCTTAATTAGGCATTTACAACGATTGCTAGCATTGTGTCTAGGGCTCAAATACTTGGGACCTATTTATTAATAATATAAGGAAATTATTGAGTGGAAAAGTACTAAGTATATCGTTTTATAATTGCAATAGCACCGTAACAATGAGCGGAGTATGTATATTGCGAACGCTGAGTCCGGTTTCCACGCTTGTGAACGTGTCGTTTTGTCTCGTCCCAGCGGATGAATTTCGAATGGCAGCGGATACGTCCCCGACGTACGAGCTTACTGGTACCACAGACCAGTTATTCTTTTAAATAACTTGCTTGCAAAAAAAAATAAAACATGAAAGATGCACGCCGCTTATGTAGTATTTCGAAAGTGCTCCAGTCGCTAAATACTCTGACCTCCACCACTATAGTATGAATCAACACCACTTGAATTCCACACAACTTGCTTTTTGATTATCACTGGCCCTAAGAATCAGAAATGTATACCCCTAATCTGTTAATTGAGCAGGACCTATTAGATTGTATGTATATGTCAGATTATATGTGCATTGAAAATCAATCACAAGTGGGTCGAGCATAATCTGGGGCCAAAATTTAAAATTGTTATATCATAAAACCAAGTTAGGTTAAACCCTTGCATAAGTCGCTCGCTATTGGCGATTCTAGGGGTCAAGTTTGATTGATGTACAACGGAATGTGCGTCTTGAGTTCGATCTAACACACACATAAGCATATTTAAGCAAATTTTTACTCTAAAATGAACGTCAGTAACGAATAGGACGTACGTACGTATATAACGTATTGAGCTGTGGTAAATTTAATGACTTGCTACAAACTTCTTTTTATATTATCATAAAGCAAATTTATTAATCTTTCAAATAATAACGATATCGTAAGAATTGTAAATGGCGTTATATAAATAAAGTTAAGTTAAATATTGTACAAGGATTTTGTAATATTCTATTCACCAGACAAAATACATTTTCTGCTCTATTAACAGCGGCATTGTGATTCGCTTAAGCTTCAAATAAGTTTGCTCTGCGACGGCATAGATGATAAGATTCCATTGTTCTCGCCAGTTGCTTTTTGTTGCAGACAGTATTTTGTAAGTCGATCATTTTATTATACTCACAATAATTCTGCTCCTTGCATTTATTAATTGTATATTGTATTAATTTGTAGAAGTAGTAAGAATCAAAAGAATTAATACCAACTAAACAATCGTGCAATTTAATTTAACCAACGATTTCCAGCCTTAGCTGAACTTAGTTTAATGCTTTTGATCATATATCCTGAGATCAACTTACATTGGATTATAAATATTCCTCCACAGATACTTTCATCCCCTACATTCTGTTTTTACGAAGGCGAGCAATAAAACCTGTTTTCGTACTTGCCTAAAAACAGAAATCTCTGTGCAAAATTTCAAGTTTCTAGTCTCAGTAGTTTGGATTGTTGATATTGATATATTTGGATTGGATTGTTTGGCGTTGATAATAATCAGTCAGTCAGATTCTTGTTTTATGTAGAGATATAGATCGATTAAATAGTGTTACATTGTCATTTTATTCATTGTCGAAGCAGGCGGATGATGGACCACCCCGATGTCACAAAATCCTCTTATACATCATTTACCAGGTAAATCATGTGGGGGGTCGTCTATACGGCGTTAGTGGGCGCATCACATTTCAATGTGCGATGAGCAATTGCAGATCATACTCATACTTACTCTTTAATTGTTACTATTATTTAAAATTAACTTGAAAAAGAAATAGAAGTAACATCTACCTTTAAAAGGGTCAAGCAATAGACGTCATAATATACACGAAAAGTTTAAAAAGTAAGGTACAATAGTGTTAATTTAATACGATATCCACATAAACAAATTAATAGAGACCTGTCTTGTAGAGTCAGATAGAAAGAGACTAACACCTTTTTTTTGTGACTGACTTGTCACTACCTGCCTAGGGTGCATCTTCAGCTATATACAGCTACCTTAGGCCAATTAGCGCCAATTAAACACCGATTCATTTTTGCAAGTGCCTCACAAATTACGCCCCAGTTTGTCATATTGTAATTCGGACAGGTCCTAAACTTACTCTCCCCATCCATTGCTGACTTAGTATTAATATGCTGCCGATTTATTATTATACCAACCCATGGTAACTCGCATTGTAAATCTAAGTAGATGGAATGTAATTAATTTTATATATTATTAGGATTGCAAAACTATTAACGTCGACACTAATTAGTACAATACATATAACAAAGTTTTTTAATATAGAAGTACCAGACACCCATATTGCAAACCGGATAGCAAATGCTTACCCAACATTAAATATATTTTATCAGACTCAAGAGACCACCTGCCGCAGTATAATATGCTTACATTAAAGATGTATAGATACGGAGGCAATTGGACGTTCCCATCTCCGCTGCGTGCGTCTGCGCACACCTGGTCCGACGCGCATACAGTTTCAATATCGAACTCGCTCCACACTTATTACTCGTATCTTAAAACACGTATTTTTTAATATTTTTAATCTTAAATATAGATTCTGTAACGTATTGAGCACTATAAACACAATCTAAAATGTATATGCATATGCATGCCATGCATAATATGTGCATTCAAATATTATTTGACAAGGTTCGTATACAGTTCGCGAAGCTCGGGTTAATTTTTGAATTATTGCAAAAGTTTAAAGAAAATACCGTGAAATCAAATAAATAAATTTTAAATATATTGTTGCTATGATATTGAGGTAAACTAATTATAACAAATGTAAAACGGGGTAATTCTGTTGCAGTTCCGAAATGTACATGAATTTGATATAGCTAGGTATAAGTATCGTTAAATAAGTTCGACTTTATGATTGAGTGGAATAGGAAAATTTATCGCAATGTCTGTAAACTTAAAACAATTGCTCTTTCCAGTATGACTTAGTAATTTCTCGTTAGTTATCAATACTACATATTCGTAAGATACAATTACGATGAATTTGTTTTAAAATTTGAGAATTTTACTTACCTCGAGGTATAACGGACGGCTACGAGGACCGCAGCCTCCATTGGAAACCTGTTCCATGCCGGCATGCCGGCAACGGCAACGTTTCGAGCAGATGGCTCACAGCTCATATAAATTACGAACCGTAAATGCCAACCATTAATAGACCTATTAAACGTATCTTTGCAAATTCAGAAAGAAAAGATTTAAATCTTTGCAAGATATTGCACCGGCAGTGAAAATCTTTTTAGTTCCTTAACCATCCACTCGACATAATTAAGACATACTCGTTTAATTTTAATTTAATGTAGGAATTGCGAGCTCCCATACATTTGTATTTTACGTTTGAATCTCTTTATAATAGTGGTAGCGAATACGTTATCAACGTAAGTCGTGAACGTGTAAATATCTACGTTTCGATACTTTCTTTTATATGTTGGAGCTTGATATTTGAGCATTAGCTCTATTTTAATTGTGTTAAATTATAATAAAGTATCTCAATAACTTCAACGGATAGGGCAAGTTTTCGATGGCGTTTCTATGCGGATTTGTTTATCGGTTTAATAACAGTATCACTACACACATAGCATGCTGTTAGTATGTTTTTCAATGTTTAAATGTAATAATTTACTATTTTCTGGAAGTGAATACAGTCTACATTAGTACATGTGACATGGTTACAGTATTTAAGCCAGTGAGACGGCGTTTTCGTAGGGTACAACATTTCCTGCTCTGCATCCTGTCACAATGTAATTACAGTAGCGAACTTCCTTTACAATTCTTGTTTCATTTCCACTGAACTTCCTAGCCTTTGACACGGCTTTAAATCCGAACAGCGAATTCAATTGTTAGTAGTGCACTATTGGAATGAAACCTTTCGTTGACCTACTTCGTACTGGCTGGTTTTGGTATTTCAACGAATAGTTTAGTGTTTAGAATTTATTTACTTTGGTATCACATGGTAGAAGTACTTACAGGCATTTTTTCCAGCAATCTTATACAATTGAAATCAGCTAAATAAAAATTGAGCATATAGTGTTTGATCGATATTAAAATTGGCGCGAATCAGCAAGTAAGATAAAAAAGCTATGTACAGTACTGTACCCTACCTCTAAATCTCTACTCGAAACTCATGCTCCGCAGTCTCTTCGGGTGAGGCTGTAGGTATAGCGACAGGATATTTACACCTAAAAATATTTAATCATTCGACCATATCTCTATTATTGGCACGTATATAAGTACAAAAATTTATTTTAACATATAAATATTCAAGTGATTTTCTGTGTATACGTATAGGTGTAGTATTTAAAAGTATAAGTTCATTATTTTTACTTTGTTACAGGTCAAAGCCAATCAGTTCCAAGAGTTAGACATGACCACTAATAATGAGGTTCTGAGCCAACATGAAATAAGGCACTCGCACCACAAGTTGCGCCACAATAAGAAGGCCAACAAGATGACCCACAACAAGGTGCCCCACAATAAGATGGCCCAGAGCAATAAAATGGTGCATACTCAGATATCTCGCTTGGCGCGAGCGCAACAGCAGTTAGACGAGTCCCAGCAAAGCCTCCAGACCCAAATCCTCGACGTAGAACGCCGCCTCGACCGCTACGAAGAACCTAACTGGAATCTCATCACTGCTAAAGTTGATTTCCTTGAACTCGAGACCAAATTCTTGCAAACAAACCTAACGAACGTCACTCAGAAAGTTGTGGATTTAGATAAAGTGCACTCTTCTATGCTGGAACTGCGCGAGGACGTTGAAAGCATTGAAAATAAAGTTGACAAAACAATCCCGGATTTCCGCAAAGAAATTTCTAAACTGGACGTCAATTTCGCTCAAGTGAGTAATCCAGGAAGATTTTTTCGTATATGTAACATAAGCTTTAATGTTCATTATAGTTCTTTTATTGTAGGTATTAAAAGATGTATGGTATATGACCTGGCTAGTATGTTATCAATATTACTAATTAATCATAAGAGTATGCATTCTAAAACATGTAGGGCTAGGAAAAATATAAAAGACAGAATAAAACACTTTTTAATAAAATAAAAACTAGTAAGGAAAATTCTTTTGCATCGACGGCAGAATTTCTTATTTTTTCTAATAAAGCTAGTATTTAGCAGTAATAAAGTTACTTCTGGCAACCATAGTTTTATTGGTAATTGACAATTTAAAGAGTTCGTTGTTGAATGTAATATATAGTAATAATAATACATATTTAATTTTACTTTTTTCTTTAGCTCAACGCTCAGTCATCTTATTTGAAAGAAGATCAAGAGAACCTGCGCCAATCTGTTAAAGCGATTGCTGTTAGCGTGAGCAACACCATTGACCGTGCCGAGATGGACCGCCTCCTGATGAAAAAGATCAATGACTCCGTCTTTGCTCTCGAGGACCGCTCCAAGCAACACTTCCACCGTCTTAATGATCATATTCTGAAGGTAATAAATAGTTTATTTTTTATTTATTATTTCACATGTGAAACAAACGCTACCCTGTTAATATATAATATTATAATAAATATTAATAATTTTTTGTTTGGCACAGCACAGCAGATTAAAGTAAAAACGTAAATTAAATATAATATAACTAATAACCACTGATCTTTTTCTTTAATACCATTATTATTATATAATTAGATTTACCATTATTATTAAGGACGGGTGCGTTTTATATGAGAATTTTATTTTATGTTGTACCTTCTCTTTTTTTTTTGATGTCTTTTATGGTAATTTTTTATTTTATTTATCACAGAGTGAAGCCAACAATATTGATGCCAATCAAACGATTGTTTCGCTTCCGGAAATCATGGGTGAAGTCAAGGAATTGCAACCTATTGAGCGAGAATACGAAGACCTGGTCAACCAACTGCCCAAGGATTGCTCTGGAGTTTCGGGCCAAGCCGGCGATTACTTGATTAAACCTGGACATGCTCCCGTCGACACCTGGTGTGTGAACGGAACAACTCTCCTCCAACGCCGCTTCAATGGGAGTGTCGAATTCAATAGAAAATTCGTTGAGTACGTCAATGGTTTTGGCAACCCTTCTTCCGAATATTGGATTGGCCTGGAATCTATGCATCAGCTCACCCTTGACAATTGTTCGTCCATGCACATTGATATGACTGATATCTATGGAGGCTTCTGGTATGCTGAGTACGAGAACTTCTACGTGGGTAACGCGGATTCTGGATACGCTTTAGAGATCAGCGGCTTCAGCGGGAACGCTAGCGATGCTTTCCAATATCAGAATCATATGGAGTTCTCTACCATTGACCGCGACCGTGACATTTCCAACACCAACTGCGCCAGCAACTACGAGGGTGGGTGGTGGTTCTCTCACTGCCAGCACGTGAACATCAACGGCAAGTACACCCTGGGCCTGACCTGGTTCGACGCTGCCAAGAACGAATGGATCGCTGTGGCTACGAGCGAGATGCGCTTGTTCCGCCGTTCGCTGGTTAATGGTTGTGTGTAAACGCCATTCCTCTCGATCCTTTGATTATAAACGATTATATGCGTTTAGATCAAAGGAAAATATTAGAATTATAATATTATATTATTACCATTATTAATTATTATCGATATTGTATTATATTCAAAATATACCAAAGATAAACTAACAGACGATGGTAAATACGAGTATATCTTATCTTTGCCAGTAGAATGAAGCAGAGTCTACTACTTATTTATAGATCTGTAATTGTAACATGTTCTGTGGTCAGCTATTCTCTTTGAAACTATCTTTAAAATGTATCTTCTTAAATTGTTTCGTGTTGCATTTCGGAAAAATGATCGCATTACTCATGAAACAAAAACAATTCAAATTTAATTTGATTTTACGAATTTTTATTCTTGAAACTATCCATTTCAATTCAGTTGAGAAATATTTCAATTTTAAGTATTTATTGTTCATTTAAATGTTAATGCATAAATAAAAAAATATAATTAATATAAGTATTTAGAATTATGAGTTTTTGGGTCTTAATAGCATTAGATGCATGAATTCAATATTACTCATTCAGTAGGTAAGACTCCATATTCCATAAGGTTACTCGATGTCTGCGTACATTCCATTAGATGACAGATATAAGTATGTATTAATTTCATTATTATTCTTTGTAAATATATTATTTCGTACAGGTATTTAAGTTGTGCCATTGGCACTTAAAGCAAGACTGTTAAACGCCATTTGTTTTATTTTTATAATTTAGATATACTGATAAAGTATATATTTCGTATTCTAAATTTTAAATTAAGTATTTTAATTGATAAACTGTGTTCTGTTAACATTAAGTTTGTGTCATATTATGATTATTAAATATTAGTGTATTGACTTTTGTTAAAATAGTTTACATGTATGTTTTTGTAGCTTATATCAATCACTAAATCAGTCAGATAATTACGGTTCAAGACGACGACTCGGCTCACACTTACCATGACCGGTATTGTAGAAGATAACCAATGGATTCAAACCAAATATATTAATCAAGCATATATCGATGTTTTATTTAATAGTTTCCTCTTTACCTAGAAATTAATTTAAAATAAAACTTTATTATAGAAATTAATATTTTGCACTGATTTTTTTCATATTTTATTAGCGTCGACTAAATTGAGATAATAAAAGTGAACCTAAAGCCATTAATTGTCGTTAATAATCATTAGGTGATATCTCAAGTATTTTAGGTCAAGTTTATTAGATCCCAACTGTAACAAAAATAATATGATACAAAAAAAAACAAGAATTAAGGGAAGCAGAGTAAAATTTACTTATATACATATAACTGACGTCAAAGATTGTTACACAAAAATATAATGTTATACAAAGTATTATTTTAATTATAAAACCCCTGTAACTTTATGATATTATATTGTGATTCATCAATATCACTCGTATTTAAGCCTGTGATAGAATTTTTGCTATCTTCGAAATCGGAGGAATAGTCATCATTTTTAAATTGGTCTTTATCTAAAAATGGCTTCGTAGTAATAGTGATAAATTGTCTGCTGATATTAGTGTGAATATGATTAGAGCTATTTCTTATATTTTCTATCATTTCCCTTTTCAATAGATGAAATTCCCCAGAAAATACAAAATCTCTAATGTCAAAGACGGTTCCTTTTAACTTTGCTAGTTCGCTATCCAAGTCGTTTTGTGAAATCGGTTTCTCGGCATACGGAAGACTCAAAGGCTCTGCATTTTCTCGTGTTAAAGTTAGCCACGTGGAGAGGCTATAGGCTTTTGTCGCTTGAAATATTTCCGTCAAATTGTTTTGAGTTAGATTTCGTAAAATTGGAACGTTGTGTAGTATCCATCTGCGGGAAAATTTAAGTCGGTTATTCGTTTGCTAAGGCATCGTTGCACTTAGACATGCGTATTTAAAAGTAACTCTTGAATCTTTTCTCAAATGTTTCGATATCAACAATATTTAAGGTTACTTCAGTTACACGGACGAAATCTTCTTTAAATACTTCGTTATTATTGACAAGCCCTCAAGTGTCGATGTACATACGCAGTAATTAAAAAAAAATATAAGTCAATCTTAATAGAAACAAAAAATACAAATCGAACAAAATACAGCAGCTAGCCACGTCAAAACACAGATTTATTTACATAATTAACCACTAAAATAAATAAACAAATAGTCAACAAAATACAAATTGAATACAAGAAAATAAATAAATGGAAGTGCGTCGAAACTGTTCCAAATTCAAATAAATATGTTTCATGTCGACATGTCGATCTTCCGAATCTATAAGATTTTCCCCTACCAAATATCGTCTAAAGGTAGCATTCGGATCTAGGCGACTAGGACCATTCGCCTGCACCACCTCGGTTGCCTGTCGCGTGGCGACCACTAGCTTACCGATGTGAGCAACCGCGATCCGCGAGATCACACTACACTACAGTGGTAGAGCCCTAAAAACAACTCCTCTTACACGAATGGGCCGGCTCGACCGGTGTAATACCACGACCTCGCAGAAGACAGGCGTGAAGTAGAAGAATGCTTGTGCGTTTCGTCTCATGAGTGAGGTCCCGGAGGACCAATTTCAGTCCTCTTCCCTTCCTTGATGAATAGGAGAAGAAAATATCCTTTATCCTGTCTATTCCTTCCACTGTCCAAAGGTAGGCGTCTGCGACTCATTTGTTATTCGCGTATGCCTGTGGGTATCGGTCACTTGACATTAGGTGACCGGCTTGCTCGTTTGCCACATTGTTCTATAAAAGAAAATACTAATTACGGCGGCAACGTGGGCAACGTGGAATAGTATAAGATATAACGGCATAAGGAATTTATATTTACTATTTTAATAAAACCAATTATATGTATAACAAATCGTAAAAAGTTTATGTGGACGTCGAAATCGAACTCGAATTTAACATTCCACTGTACGACAACATAAACTTGACTGCTAGAATTTCCAATGCCGAGTTACGCGAGGGTTCAACCTAATTTGGTTTTTACGATTTAACAGTGTTGGCACCAGATTTACCTCGGCAACCCACTTGATATGTGTCAATGTACATATTATCTAACACATGATCTTGGTCGTGATCAAATAACAGATGAGGGTATAAATTTGTTGTGCCGTATCTTAGACCAACAACACTTGACATTTTCGCATAGCGTCGTATTACCGCGTTTGACTACAGATAGCTTGTTGATTCTGATTGAAGTGAGAAATATTTTTAAAGCACGTACAGATGGTTTCCAAAAGATGTATGCAAATGGAAGACATGAATTCGTATAATTTTTGAGCTTTGGATAACAAGAATTCTTCAGCAAAATCTGCGTTGGCATTCACATGAATAAATGTAAATTTATGTTTCTGTTGCAAATTAATTCCAGTCGAACACACCAAACATGGTGCAGACTTCATTTTATAGTTCGTTCCAATTCGAGATGTAAAGTTTGTAAACAAAGACTTAAAAAGGCCAAAAGTTATATACTAAAATTCCATTTTTTTTTCGGAAACAGGTATCTATATCATACAATTTCACTTGAATTTATCGCAGAATATCACAGAATTACAACATTTCTAATGAAAGTATTAAAGCCATACATGGGTATGGTAAGTGAAATTTGTTTACAATGTAAAAAAGTAAGTAGTAAAATTGGGATATTTACGGTTGATAATGGCGCATGTCTGTATACACCAAGGGCAGATCGTTGTAGTAGCCGCAGCCAAAGCCCCACGATAGTAATCCAGCGAGGTGACCGTTGATGACAAGCGGGGCGCCCGGTACAGCCAAACACGGCGTGACAGTGTTCTCCTCTCGAGCAACCCCCGCGCATATCATGCCTGGCTTTAGATGAGTCTCATGCTGGAAACATTTCAACTTTATATATTCATTTAATCTGTACTTCACTACTATACTACCTACACTGTACAAAAAATTAAAAAAAACTATTTTAATCGTTAATTAAAACGTTATTTAAGTATCTATCGACCACACATTAAAATGAAGGATAAGAAGGTGCGCTATAAAATAAGGCTTTTCCAAATAGGTAGTCTCCTTGAACTAAAACTTAAAACTACAATATTTAAGGCACTTCACATAGATGTGGCATCGCCGTGGTACACCCTGTATAATACAGTGTGGTATATAATTACATACGTGGTACATACCAATGTATAGATAAATATGAATTAAAGAAAATTTAGTCATTTTCAATAAAATGAAAAGAAAATTTATCCTTTTATACAAACAAAACGATTTAATTTATAGCGAGAAAAGTAAGAAAAAACTATGAAGATAATGCGAAACTTCAAAAGGTTTTCCATAGAATCAGATTATGATGGACGGACGATGATATGATGGACGAAGTAAAGTAAAATAGTGATAATTTCTTATTACAACGTGCTTCAGGCACCATGTGTGAATTTTGCTATTTTAATAGTAATTAAATGACACACTCTTGTTATGTATTGTAATTATGTCCAAATGCTATAAATACCAAGTAAGTCTCAGGTACCCAGTGTTTTTATCTATATCAACCGTAGAATATGAAAAGTCATTATAACAAGCTGTTCCTTAACAGCTAATTAAAGAGCTAATTAGAGATAATTAATTATTTTTAATTGTTACACGACAAGTTACAAGTGTCAGCAAAATTCATATGAATATATTCCAAGTAATTTCACTACGCCCGTATTAAACGATCGAATTAATTGCTGCTAGTGACAACTTATAGATATTTTTGTTGGCGACGGCGGTGGTTTAGTGGATTGACGCCTTGACACGATTTCGATTAAAGAAATCGCAATTTTCGAGTATTGCAAAGTTTGCTATCAAAACCTTAGTGATTGAGTTACAATGCAAAACGTCATGAGTAACCTAATCCAATAGTAATTTATATAATATTGAGATCAGAAAATTAATAGATTTAATTTAATATAACTAAATCGATTAAAATACGTTAAAAAACACGCAAAGTTCCCATTAAAGTGTGTCCACATCTGGCGAATGCGCCACGAAAGCGCAGCTCATGAGCTGTGCGCTTGCATTTTATGTTTTTGCGCCGCTAGCGTGCCGCGCGCGAGAATTTTAAAAGCTTTGTATGAGTTGGGCTAAAGAGGTGCACTAAACAATTGCAGCAAGTGCGTGCGTGCGACGAGCTGCACATTCGCGGCGCATTCGCCAGATCTGGACGCACCCTTGCGCAAAGCGCCTGTTGTTATTTCATTTTATACTATCACTAAGTGGCATTATTCTCAATCTTGAAATAAGAATATTTTTCTTATCCTAATAGGATGAGGACTAAAATAAAATGTATTGTCATCGGTCCTTTATGAAGTTAGTGTAAATTACATCGTAAGATTCCGTTACGTAGAGACATCGATACAGACCAAGCTAATAAAAGCGAGTTAAAAAAGTAAGATTCGTCATGACATTAATTCATAAAGCATAGGTTACCGACAAAGTTCCAGTTCCAGACATTAGTGCGTAGTGGCAGTTGTTAGTCCGCATCTTTCGAAAAACTAATAATCAAAATCTTCAATAATGTTCCTCGGAGGGCTGCCATGTCTTGGTAAAATAAGTTAACCTATATAACCTACGAAGACCGAAGATGATAGACGGTTTTGTCATCATGAAACAGCAAGAAACTTCTTTGTATGTAGGGCATGAGACAGGTCAATTCGCATTCGGAATACGTTCAGCAGAAGTATTTAAAGGCTAGGTAGACACATAGAATACATATTTAAAAAAGTTGAGTTTACTATAAAATAATGGGTGGTTTTTAATTGCATGCAAATAATTAATTACAATAAAATACTAATATTTTATTTATATTAATAGATAATACATACGTTTAGTTAACCTCAATTATATTGGAGCAATTGAAAAAGTATATAAGTACAATTTTTTTACACTAATATTTACGAATAGTAATAGTATTAAATAATGTTAATAAAAATATTTAATTTCTACTGGGTATAATTTATTAGCACATATAATTCGCACTTGTATGAAACTAAAACACGTGTTGTGAATGTAGAAACTAACATGTGGATAAATATTATAAATTTAAAAACAGTGATCACAGGCGACGAGCTTGCTAACATGCGCGACCAATAGAGGTTCTATTTCTATTTTGTTTGTAGCTTTTTTCGAGACTTATGCAGCTTCAACCTGTTACTTTTTTCGAACCTTAGGTAGCTTCAACCTGTTACTTTTATAAGTGATATAAGTTCTGCTTGGGCGTCAAAAGTGAGTGACAACGTTATCACGTTGCCACTCACTTTTGCAACATAAATTTGTTTCGATACTCTCTCTTCATTCAACCTTTCAATATGCCAGAACCACTGAAGCATACTTTTTTCAACTCTAACCACAACATCCACTTTTAAGCGACACTTTTCCCTTATAACGCTATTTTTAGTCCACGTTATTCAACGGAAACGTAAAAATACAACCTTCTTAAGGATCGCAGCTCAACAGCATTAACTCTACTGACATACTTTTCCTGCCAAACCCAGCTTCCACTTCCATACATAAAAGTGGCGATTAGTACAGCATTGTGTATTGCCAGACGAGCCTTCATAGCCGTTTCATATGCTGACTCCTCACTACTATACCTATAGCCTCATTTTATTGAGTTTAAATTAATACATTTATATAAAATAAGTTATGACTTAAAGTTTAAATTAATGGAGGCAAAGGTAAACCTTCGAAAATCATAACAATGAAAATAAATGCTGCGCTTTACAAATATTGTGCTACATTTATATTATAACGAAGAATATTGTTTTGTAAATTCTCGTATTATTCCATCGCAATAATATTGAATTCTGTAAAAAATTATGCGTTACTGAATTTAATATTGTTATTGATTTAATTATTTAAAAATTCACTCTTTCTCTCATCACATACAAAACGAGAAATATTTTTTTTGCTATAAATGTTTTTAATATTTTTTTTAGCTATTTAGAATTATTTTTTACTTAACTGTTGTTCGCGACTTCGTCCGTGTGGAATCAAATAAAAAAAAAATATTAATTATTTCGCAGAAAAAAAGGTTGTAGTCGTATTTTTTTACATAAATTGTTTTTACCGTAACATACATCGACATAATACAACATAAATATAAAAGTTTTATATTGATATTACGAACAATTTAATTTTGTTTATCTGTATAGAGCTAAATTTCACCCGGTGTTGTTGTTATTCAATTTTAAAGTAAAAAAATGGTAAAGTAATAGCACGTGTTCAAAGCAATTAACAATAACAAAAAAAGACGGCTATTTACGACCTCGTAAGCTGCGCTACCAAAGAAATAAGTATTAAGAATTTCCAACTGGTATTTTTAACTTTTATAATATTTTTTGTATTATATTGAACACACTGTTTAAATTTTGTAATGAATTTTTAGAGTAGGAATTTTTAATGAAGAACAACGACACCGACACCGCCACCGCCACCATCACCACCTCGAAAACCACCACCATCACCACCACTACAAAGCAAAATGTTTTATTATTTTACTGCTCAAGGCAACTTTTGTGACATTGCAGGTAGCGGGCGGCGCTTTCGATACAGCGACGCGTAATTGTTTTCACAATTTTGAGGATTTTAAGTTTTTGCGCGGAACCCTATTTTTTAAATTACATTAACCTATTTGAATCCTCACAATATTACCTGTCTTCCAGTAAATGTCCCATCCAAATCGGTTCAGTCGTTTCGGAGATTACCCGGAATAACCAGAAAGACAGACAAACATGGACAAAAATTTTAAAAATTGTGTTTTTGTTCTAAGGACCGTATATACATCATGTGTAAAAAGCATGGAAATTTTATTTCGATATTAGATAGACTCTTCAATTTTATTTATTTGTATAGATGTCGTTACGTAAGGTAGCGATCTGTCGATATTTATAGATATACACATCTGTGAAAAACAAAATCAAATAGATCCCACGGCAATTAGCCTATGTGTTATTCGACACTATAATCTATGTCTGTGCCAAATTTCATCCAGATCCGTTCAGCCGTTTCGGCGTGAAAGAGTAACAAACAGCTATCCATCCATAAATCAAAAATTTCGTTTTTATAATATTAATAAGATAACTACGAAAATAATTATTTTTAAATATCTTTTCTTCAAATTGCTTCTTTATTAGACCTCGATTTTGAAGTAATGTGTAGGATTATAATAGGTTCTCTTTATAAAACAAAAATAACTTGAGTCAAAGAATTCCTCTCCTTAAAAATAAATGAAGTCGAGACAAAATAAGAGGAAAACTCTCCCACTAGTAACGGGAATACACAATCTTCGAAGTATAAATTGAAAGAAATAAAACTGTATCGGCCTCGTACTCCTTGGAGAAATAATTCGTTCGTTCGTTCAATCAAATTAATGCTAGTTCTTTGACGATATGTACTAAGAAAATATTGCGGTCAATTTGTACGTATTCTGTACAGAAAAGCGCCGGCCTGTTCTGTAGAGAGCCACGTTGGAAATTTTAAATCATAATGTTAAGTATCATTTCAAATTTCCATGTGTCATTCTATGACATCTTGGACAGTAGAGGGAGAAATATAAAGCCTGCGTAAGACCAAAGCTTTCAGTGTTTACCATTCAATCATTTCATTGTAAGCACTAAAAGCGGTATTTAACTATTACCAAGTAGCAGTGTGGAAAAGCGTATCGTTTGTTTAAAATAATTTGTATTTTAAAGTCTCGCATAATAAATATTAGAAAATTTAATTTTAGTTACTTGTCTAATTATAAAAGAATTATTAAAACCGATTCATTATTTTCAGAATTTATATGTAAAAAATGATGTAAAATATTTGAACAAAATATTTTAAGGCTACAGAGACTCACACGTTCGTATCCCTCGCAGTAATAATTAGGTGACGTTATAACGAACGAGATTGTTCTCATCATTGGATCAATTTTCTCGTCGGGGAAAAACTTCGTGGAGCGTGGTAAACATAATTCTTTCCCCTTTAAAAAAATGTAGTTGTATGAATACAGATAATTATAAAAATACTTGTATCGCAGTATCTTTACAGTTTTAGCATATTTAGTTTTTAATTAGCACCACTTGAGTCTCGCTTTATTTGTTTATTACAAATATGTTAAAGACGTAAAACTGTTTTTATTTTTTTTGGTAGAAGAAAGAGATACAAAATAGATAAGGAAAAAGAGATGACGGAAAAAAGATGAAGAAAGGAACTTGGACTTCATAATAAGACAATTCGCAGTATAATTTTAAATTACCTCTACCTTACGCTTGTATTCTGCGAAGTCACGGTTTATTCTACTTTGATTACTTGGGTGATATAATATAAAGAAATAAACCCTTGGTACATCGCCATTTGAGTCCAATTATACAGCAGCTGCGGCGGATTCTACTGTCGTTCGTTGTTTCACGATTTACTCTGACTTAAAATTTTTCATATAAGGCAATGATAAAACGTGTATTATCCTAAAGAGTCGAGCCATATAATGTACTAGGTGTTGCCTGCGGCTTCGCACACATTTATATATTATTTTCCTCGTTTTTTTCGCATATTACAACTTGGTATTATAGATAAAATATGCTAAAAACATAGCCAAGCAAATACCTAGGTTTCAAATAAATATACATATTTTGTATAATCAAGGGTAAAGATTTGAAATAATCAGCGGGAAACTTCTTAAATGTATATCCGTACCGTGAGATCACATCTTCCCCAACCAGTAACAAAACCTCTCTCATCGGTAAGACTAGACGACGGGGCTATCAAGCCAATTGGTTTCACTGATATTCTGAAATATAGAGCTATTTTTTTATTAAGTTTAAAATAATTAGACGGAAACACCATACGCATACGCACTATTAACGAAGATTCAAATCGTTACGTTCGAACGTAGGTAGATACCAGGTAGATTCGTTAGAGATTTATATCAAAAACATCACACAAACTTTCAGAACCCGGAGTCCTAGACCTCACGGAATACATTTTACATATTCTATGATCAGACTATCTGCAAAATATTATCGAGGGTATTAAGCTCGAAAGCGCCATCTTCGATGAAAAAGTTATGCAAAGTAGGGGGCGGAAAATCATAGAGTTGAGTACGAAAGTATGAAAATCAGTATTTTGCATATGTATTTTTTTCGCAACTTATTTTATTCATTTATTATAATTTAAAATATCTTCACGCAACTATATGCGTTTGAGTCTCAATAGTGTCATTTAATCGTGTATTCCCTTATTTGTTTGCATGTGTTTTCTGTATTAAAAACCTAATAAAAATGTATATTATTTATATTAAGTTATTTGCAGTAAAATATCAACGACCGATTCATGTTCGATTGTTTACGGTTCGTCGGTAATAATCGACAAATTATTGTGTCTATATAGTATTAAATGACTTATTAAAATTCATCATTGTAAAGAATCTATCAGACGGATTTCACATCTAATATAAGATTAATCCATTTTGGAAAAGAAAGAAGAAGGAGAAAATATATCTAAGTACATATTTAATTATAGTCTTATTCGGTAAATTAGGTTAGCAGCTCAGCATAATGCTGTGCCAGAAGTCAAAGCCGGAACATTTCGAATGGCGATTTTTTTTCACGATTTAAAATCATACTACTCTGTACCAAGTTCGAGCTGGTTAACTTTGAATCTGACGAACAATTGCAAGCTCCAAATAGAATTTGTCTTATTTTTTAATGTTATTAATTACTTGTAGCTTGAAGCAGATTTTGATAAATTAAATTTAAAATATTTTATAACCATGACCTGTAATTAGTTAATTACCAATAAATCTGTATTTCTGAAAGGGATATAAAAGAAAGTGATTAGGATTTGTAAAAGACAATAGTAATGAAAGAATGTACTGAATTTCTCGACAGACTCATTACAAGAAACGCAGATAAAGCTGCTTGTCCTATTTTGTCGAGACAAAAGCAGTTTTCAAGAGATAAAGAGTTCCATTGTTAATCTCAATAACTGATCTTGACCTGTTGTTATTATTTTGCAGTAAACCAAGTGCCTATAGCGAACTTTTTTAACTCAAAGCTTTTTATTTTTGGTGTTCTCATAGAACCACCGTGAAATTACTAGATTGTCCGCAATTATAACAACCAAGAGGTGACGAAAGGCATATTTTCTACAATTAATTATATTATGCGGTATTTGGTCACCCTTTTGATAAATAGCAATAGAATAATATGTAATTTAGCGCCCTCTTTCAAAAGTATGAAAATTTGATTGTAAAATCTTATAAAAGCCGGACATTTCCAATTCATTGCGATTATTCTAATAACATATTGTTTGACAAAATATTTCAGACTATTAACTTTGAACAGAGTTTTGTATATGCGTATGCCATATTTTGGAAGAAGGAGAGATAACCTTAACTTAGGTAATATTGACGGTGAACCTCAAAATCATCCTATAAAAACTAGAAATGTTACAGGTGCATTACTAGTCTTTAAATCGAAAGAAAAAAAGTGGCGGGGGGAAGGGGAAGAACTTGGATCTATTCCCCTACTGTATTCTAGAACTTCTATAGAAGTTCTACTATAGACAAACTTGATGGGCAGGTTGGCTTGGTTACTAAGGTACTTGCTTTTTACGCCGCAGGTCGTGGGTTCGATTTCCGCACGGGACAGACATTTGTGTGCATGAACATGTCTGTTTGTCCTGAGTCTGGGTGTGATTCCCTATTTAAGTATGAATTTACAAAAGAAAAAGTAATCTATTTAGTATATAAGTTATCTAGTTTCCATAGTAAAAGCTCTGCTTAGTTTAGGATCAAATGGCCGTGTGTGAATAGTATTCCAGGATATTATTGCTATTATTAATACAGCCACTTGTATTACACTATTCATCAGTATCTATAAGCTGTAAGATCATAGTAGGTATTCCTCGATCGAGTCTATTCGAATGTAGGCAAAATAGCTTAAAAAAATTATAATTACTTAAAGACGAATTCTTCATAAAGGCGAAGGAGAGCCAGGTCAGCATTCAATGTATAAGGGTCGAACTCTTCGTGAAAGATGATCAGCACCACACTTCTTAAAATAGTTCCTCGGTCCGAATAAGTTTGTCCAGCTACCACGCCTAATTCGTATATGGGGACACTGCGAACAATAGAATAATATCGTTTGTTATTATCGCCAAGTCCAAACGTCTATTCTCCGAGATGAAAAAAATTAAATGAAAATAATAGTTCAAACAACTCATTGTGCTATTAGTATGGCAATCGAAACAGTCACATAAAGTGTGACGCGATATTACTGGATGACCCGTGCAAATATTTGTCATAGTATCAACCATACTTCGATTTAATTATGTTTATTTGTTTTGTCGCTCGATTTGACAAAATTGGCGTTGGATGTTATAGAAGTCCATTTTTTTATTATGTAAATAAAAACCTTATGTAAATAAATATACAACGGTCTCCTTCCCGTAGCCCAGGGGAGTCGGCAGAAATTACGTAGTTCCATTAATCGCTTTTTCTACTTTGATACATTTTCATATACATGCTCGTCGATTGAGTGTACTCTGTCGCCTTTCTTCAGCGGGCCCAGGGTTATAAATATAAAATAAATAATCTGATAGTGATTATTGTGATAAAAGCTCTAAAAGCTCTAATATTAGCAGTTTATAGAATTTGTCGATTACCATTAATTTTCTTATCTAAACAACTATGTTTAACAAGAGCCATAGTATGGCTTTAAGACAAAAGTCTGACGAATACTTGAACACAATGACATCCAATGGAGATTTAACAATGGTAGAGCCCGCAACAACAACATCTCTTGCACGGTTTGTAAAATGGCGTGTTTTAACCAAGAGAGCATCGTACTGCTCGTAAATTTTACATATTAATATCAGGTGTAGTGTGAAGGTATAATTATATTATTACTATATGTATTCAGTAATTCTTTACGCGAACGGCATACACATCGGTCGCCGTCATTCATCCATCATTTTATAACGCACATCAACTTCTATCAACGCTAGCGCCAGAAGTTGCAGCGGCGAATAGCCTAAACTAGACAAGGAAAACGAATTATCTGGGCAATGATTACCATTTTCATTTTTAACGTTATTGAAGAAATTCAAACTTGTTCATATAGTTTTAAAGGACAAAGTAGGTTTTTATATTGTATAATTCTTTTTATTTTTGTTCAACGACCAATACTTACATACGTTTCGTGATCGTGATTTATTTTGGGTAGACCAAATTTTACTAAATAAGTATTGAATAATAAATAAGAAACAGACAACCAATAACAGGTCTTCACGATAAGTTGAAATCTTACAAAGACATTGTTGAGTAAACAATAACATAGATAATATAACATAAGTCTTACACAAGAAATTTAATTGAAAATAATTTCTATTAATTATTTTTTTTTAGATAAAATATCCGTCTTACAGGTTTGATTATTGAATTAAAAATGTCTAGATCTGAACTTTTTACGTGCTTATTAAGAAGCCAGCCAGCCACATAATTGAATTCCGGCGATAGTTAGAGGGGGAGAGGAAAGGAAGATGGATAGGAATGTGATGGATTTCTGATCTCATAGGTGCATTAAGTGATAGAAGACAGGGACAGTCTATACTACCTTTGATGATAGTTAGTATAAAGGTTACGTCTACTTCACGACGAGTAACGAGAGGAAGAATGTGAAATTCAGCGATATGTGAATTGTAATTAGAATGAAGACGATAATAAATATTTAATAAATTCTTTTATATATTTTCTAGATTTTCTCAGAGATATATACGTTGTAGGGAGGGTGCCACAATTGACTTGCATACTTAATGTATTCTCAAATATTGATTTCTATCAATATTTGAGTATTTCTATCAATATCTGGCTGTATACTCGTATTGAGCTTTCTGATACGTTGCAACCGAATACTTCGAGGGATTCTAGTCTAGCTTGTTGCGAATACAGTATTCGTTAAGGCGGCTTAAATCCGATTGCAACGCGATGGCGTCGTCTATTGTAGAATCGGAAGTGAAAATTTTCGTATCGTCTGCAAAGCATAGTAGTTGAGAATGATGGAGACATTTCTCGATATCATTAACACAAACTAAATAATTTATATATAACTAGCTGCACTCGGCATACGTTGCCGTACAGTAAAAAAGAGCTTAGTTGCAAAAAAAAAATTGCTTAACGATAACTTTTTATCTACAGAGGTAATTATAAATGAGACATTAAGTAATTTGACCTTAATTCCTTTTAATTTCTATTACCTCTCATGTGCATGATAAATGAATATTTTATTATCATCATCGCTTTCGTGCGCCCAATATTCTTAAGTGTTCTCTTAACGCATTAACATTTAAATAACAATGGATATGGATGAAGGCGCTCATCATTATAAATACTATTTTTATAAGATCAATAAATTACATTAGCGTATTTTGAATATTAGGGTACAAAGGTATGCATGAGTCCGGAAAAAAGACGCATAATCAAACCTCTATTATGCCACTTTTATCCTTAAATTACTTTCAAATTATGCAAGTCTTACTCTTGAACAAAAAAGTTTTATGTTAGAACAATACAAAAAAAAACGAATAGACATAAAACAGTAACTGTATGTTACTTTCATAACATACAATCATTACCATCATCAAATGAATAATAACAATTTAAAAGAAAATAAAAACACATTACAGTTACATACACCTCACAACAAGTTGTCAATTTTCTTTGAATAAATTGAATATTTTTGACCTGATGACTTGATGACCCTTGATTACTTTAAACCCTATTACTTAATAGTCAATTTAAAGGTAAGTACTCTACTCGATTACGATCGAATGCAATCAAATGGTAAAGAGTATATTGATACATATATATATTTGTGATAGTTCAATACATAATTTTGTTATTTGTTAATACCATTACACAAATAGACTTACTTTGATAAAGGGTGGGCCACGGTGATGACCAGTTTCCTTGTGAGGAGTGTTCCTGTAAGATAATGGCTGAGCAATCTTCGGATGCTTACTACATACGGATGCTCTTGCACGGACACCCGAATCCCTTTGAATATCTACAAATTAATTACCTAATTACAGAAAATCAAATGACTAGTACAGAAGTTAAAGTAGGCGAATTTTGTCCCAATCTGACTGAAGTCGTAGTTATACTGCATTTAAATTATTGTGTCATTTTTAGGGTCTAATACATTTTAATGGAAGCAAATGACGAATGTCAAATTTTTTGTGGGCATACAAGTGAGAGCTTAGTTACTTTATCCATAAAATAAAGCTGAACATAAAATCACACCCGCCTGTATCATAATATTATTTTCTCTCCCTCTCTTTTATATTTCTATATGTTTTAACTCATCTGTATTTATTTAAAAATTAAATTCTGTTATTAAAAATGTGTTGCATAAATCGTATTAATATTGCTAATGCGCCTGGCCACCATTTTTGTGACGTAATTTCGTAAAATTGAACACTCAAAATACTTCGCAGTCGTGCTCGTATAATTATTATTTAAATATTAAAATGTGTCAATCTCAGAGTGGCTTGAATAATATTAACCAAAAGATGACACGGTGATATCAAAAATATTAACCACCATAGCAAGCCAGTTACAAATGTCATGACATGTCATGACATGAATAACAGTGGTAGAGCCCGCAACAACAACATCTGTTGCAAGAATAGGCCGGCTCGATCGGTGAAATACCACGACCTCACAGAAAACAGGCGTGAAGTAGAAGTACTCTGCGTTTCGTCTGATGAGTGAGGTGCCGGAGGCCTAGTTACAGTCCTCTTCCCCTTCCCACCCTTTCCTTATAAGGATAGGATGGGAACGGGAAGAGGATTGGACGTGGAGAAGGGGCGGGGAAAAGGAAATATCCTTTTTCCTGTCTATCCACTCCTCTGTCCATTAAAGGTAGGCAACGCATCCGCAACACATTTGCTTGTTGCGGATGTCTATGGGTAGCGCTCACAGAACATCAGGTGATGCGCTTGCTCGTTTGCCGCCTTCTACCATAAAAAAGTCATTTAACTTCTAAAAGTCGTGATCAAAATCATTACTAAACTACAAAGTTTAGTAATGATTTTGATCACGACTTTTAGAAGGTTTGACCACTATTCGTATATTTATATTAATTAGAATGATTTCTAAAAATACCCTGGAGTTTCAATATTATGTTAAATATAATACTAAAAGATAAATAGAAAATACCCTCAGTTACGTTAGTTCCTATCTATTATAGTTTAAATATTAAATTGTGTATTTAAAAAACTTACTTTTCTATTCAAAAGTGGGATATCTCCAACTTTAGGATATCCGGCACTTTCAAAGAGATTGCCATAGCTCGCTTCCGAGATACTTTCCGGTAAAGTGAGTTCTTCTGCTATTGCAGATCGGACAAGAATAACTGCAATAAAAGAAATGCAATCAACGAAAATAATTATGTAAACGTTAAATTACTTATTACTGTAAAAAAAGGAAAGGCCAAAAGGAAAAAAGACCAAAATCTGAAATTTTGTGTGAAATTTTTGGATTATGAAGCTTTTGAATGTTCACATTAGATGGCGTTCGTGGCCTATGCGCGCGCGCATGCTTAATAATTCCGCACGGTCTTTTTACATTGTCATTATTTGTTTCAAATATTTTGAAATCGTGTTGTCGTAAAGAAGATAGATATTAATATTTTATAGATTTTCGACAACTTTGAGTGACCGTGAAATACTTCCGTATAAATTTACATTGTTTGTATTGTATTGTATCAATTTTAACTATATCATACTAAGGAGACCTCGAGGTAATATAGGTCGTCGAAGCAAGGCACTTGCTCGGTGAGCTACCTCAACGTTACGTACAATAACGTTCAAGAGCGGCTGAAAATGTAATATAAGCATTCGCTTATACACGAACTTACGGCATTCTGTGCCTGAATAGGCATAACAAATACAAAGCCTAGTTAAACATTGCCGGTTGCGTATATGTACATACGGAGCGTACTTACGTTTATTTAGTCATCATATGTTCGCATCAATATCAAATCCAATCTGAATAATACATTTATCTTTGTGGTAACAATACATTAATGTCGACAGCGATGAAAACAACGTGGAAGAACTTTGACCATCACTTTACATGAAAGGATTGCGAAGTATGCCCGAGTACGCGTAAAATGCGATGTCGTATGTTAGACAATATACGTATAGTCGCCAAGACATATTGTAAATATGTAATAATAAAAATTTCTTCAAAAACCACCATGTAAAGTGGGCAAGTGAAGCGAGGGATGTTTTCTGTTTCATTCATGCGGTTTTTTTTATTTTTCTACTGTTCCTACTTTTTAATTTTGAATGTTCCGTTCGTTCTCATAATTTAAGTAAAAGTTAGGAATCAATGTTTTATAAATTTTTATATCATTTTTTTTTACAATTTGTTAATATTAAATGGTTATGTTTAAACTGATACATGATGCCTACAAGAAAAGCACGGAAAAGTCAAAAATATCGGATCAACATAATTAGCGCTGCGCGGGCGGAACCGCGGCGGGTCACTAATAAAATAATACAAAACAACTACCACTTATTTAATTACTTTCATATTACGATTTCGAGTATCAGATTTAAAAGTTAGTGCAGATACTATCGGCAGCTACAGTATTATCTTGAAGATCGATGTGTCGACATCCGAGTCAAGCAACCGTTCGACCGGTACATCAGACAGATTAACGGCTATGTTTGCTATGTACGTACACAACTAATATTCGCAATTTGTATTTTAGTTTAGAAGTTAAGACCATATACCATGATTACTGGAAAATGAATTATGATTTGATTATTGAAAATGAAGAGTATCCATTTGAAATCAAATTGAATCAACTCGTTGTCATTATCATTATCATTCAGATAAACATCCAAGTTAATCAAATAAACGTTTTCAAGAAAACTTAATGCGTTGTAATCCAAAAGACTTAATAAGAGCTAATACCGATGTTATGATTTGGTTTAACATGCAACACGGCTTTATATCTGTAATAAATAGAATGTACCGTACTGCGATGAAAAAATGACCACTTTTATATGTTGATTCAATAATAGAAAATGCCATCGGTCGCTGTTGCTACGGGAACTATATGTTATACTACTATTGGTAAAGGGATGGCCAGAAACTGAATGCGAGTTATTAGAGGCGCTCAATAACGAGCAGTATTCAGCTATGTAAACATTCGTACGCCGCATGCAATACGGGGCAAACATCGTGAATGCTGAATATAAATAAATTTGTGATTCAAATAAAATTTACTAACAAGTAAATAAAATAAATTTGAGCTCAGGCCCGAAACCCAGAGGCGTAAGCGAATATTATGGGTTTTCATTTCCTCTCTCGCGTCTTCTACATCCATATATCTATGCGGTCATCGGCGTACAAGATACATACATGTCATTGACCCTAACGATATTAATAAAAAAGTAGCAGATATGCCATTTGTGGTGGAAAAGTCTCAGAAGACTCAAAAGCGTTGTTTACTTTTACGCTTAGTAACAAGCACTAGCTGTCCTCTTTTTTATTATTATTTTATTTACGCTTTATTTACACCATTTGATATGTGTTAATGTTGCTGTCGCTATTTTTGGAATACTTTAGACTGGAGGTTTTGTACGAGTATAAAATATTCATTGTATAAAACATCATTATTGACCCCATGTCGTTTTCTGTACTCCTGACAATGTGTGTCAAAAATTTAATGATTATCGGTTCAGTCGTTAAGGAGTTAAAGTGTAACAAACAACAAATACAAAAACAAACCTTTATTCGCATTTATAATATTAGTTAGAATATATGTACAATGGTAGTATATAGATCACGTATTTTAGATGTCAATTCCTACTCCAATAGAACTGGATTATTAATACTTAGCGCGTTAATAAAGAAATTTATACTGAAAATTTCATCTTTCAAGTACGGTACTTGAAAGATGAAATTTTCAGTATAAATTAGAGCGAACGAAACTATTACAGTTCAAATAAAAACGCTTCTAGAAATATAAGATCGTTATTCTTTGGTTCGTGTCGATGGGGACACTACCTACATGATGGCTATTTCACTGTTCGACATTCATTCGAGGTAAGTATAAATTATTATTCCTTAATTTTTTTATAAAAACGAACAATGCTTTCTGATGAAATAATAATGTCTGTCGAAAGCAAACGTCGATATTAATAAGCTAGTAACTGTTTTTTATTACAGCACTACAAAATTGACTACAAAGTACTAAGATTGGATTTCAACGGAAAATATTTCAAACAAAAATGAAATAACTGCGCTGCAGTTCTTTATTTCATTTTTCTCTAATATTCGCTATTTGGAGTTGAATTGGAGCGCAATTTACTTCAGTATAATACAAATAAAAAATGTATAGTTCTCTTACGAATGGTGCAGACTGCATTTATTGACATGGAAATTGGCATTTTTCAATGAAATACTTGTAGACTTTTTATTAATAATATTTCACTTACTAAAATCAAATAATAATCTATATGGTCTTGACGGTGATGATTGTATGAATCACAGACTTACTACTGATAATTAAAATAATGAACCATAATTAAATATGACTAAAGATAAATTGAGAAAAAAAACGAAAAGGTTACCTGTTGTTAACTAGTTAACTAGACTTGTCTATATTTTTTTAGGAAAGAGGATGTGGTAAAGTAGTATAAAAGAAAGAATTGCAACCGTGGCAAATAAGAAAATATAAGCAGCAAGCAAATAAGCATTGCATCTATGGTAAGAAAAAAGAAAGTATTGAAACCGCGGTAAATAAAACAAATAAAGTATGGTAACTTTGGTAAGTAAAACAAAGAAAGTATTGGTGTGGTAAGTAAAAAAGGAAAGTATTGCAACTGTGGTAAGTAAAAAATTTGCACGCACCACTAGTCCTTACTGCTGATGGCACGTGTATACAATGCGTAATGAATCTATCCAGAAAGGTAACTTCGGGCAAACCTTATGCAGGCCATGTCTGTGATCTCTGACATCCCTTGAAACAGTAACAAGCATATACGTAAGTTATTACTACATGTTAGTTTTAAGTATCGAATTATGAGAATGTAACCCTTATCTCCACATCATATTTAAACTAAAGGGACAAGGGGTCTTACCAAGTAAATAAATATACGCTCACCCCCGTAAACCAGAGGGGTAGGCAGAGATTATGTATTTCCATTTGGCATGATCCTGGAACATCTCTTTCGCTTTTTCTACATCCATA
>JWHW01038195.1:285886-311686 GCA_000931545.1 Papilio glaucus | reverse complement strand
AAAGTATTGCAACTGTGGTAAGTAAAAAAAGAAAGTATTGCAACTGTGGTAAGTAAAAAAATTGCACGCACCACTAGTCCTTACTGCTGATCGTACGTGTATACAAGGCTTAATGAATCTATCCAGAAAGGTAACTTCGGGCAAACCTTATGCAGGCCATGTCTGTGATCTCTAATACAGTAACAAGCATATACGTAAGTTATTACTACGTTAATTTTAAATATCGAATTATGAGAATGTAACCCTTGTGTCCAAAACATATTTAAACTAAAGAAACAGGGGGGTCTTACCAAGTAAATAAATATACGCTCACGCCCGTAACCCAGAGGGGTGGGCAGAGATTATGTATTTCCATTTGGCATGATCCTGGAACATCTCTTTCGCTTTTTCTACATCCATACATCTACGCATACAAGCTCGTCCGTTACAGGTACTCCTTATGTTGCTAATCTGACCTACCACCACGTCTGCCTTTTTTATGGACGAGAATGGTAGATGAGCAAACTTTTCATATGATGTTAAGCGACAACTACTATCCATAAACATGGTAGATTCCCCCACTCAACCTTACAATGGCTACTGTTACGCTGCACTATTCTCTAGTTGTAACTTAAGAAATTACTCGTCGTTTCCCCTCGTCCAAATACGCATGTGTCGTGTTATGATAGACGGAGAATCTCTACTAATCAACATTTTTTTTTCAAACACAAAATTTCTACAGAACAATACTATGAAACTACTTAATTGCTTAACACAACTAGTGTTTGTTGCGACAACAATGGGGGATCCAACGTCCAGCAGTGGACGGCTTTTGGTTGAAAACAAAGAGAGAGTGAAAATAAATTTTAATTTGCTTTGTGTACATGCTCAAAAGCTGAAATGAAAATGTTATATTAAAATATATGAACAAGTAAAAACGAACGTGACAGTTATTATTTTATTAATAAGTATAATATTATATAACCTTAGTATAATAAATCTAATACGTTCTAATACTAAATATATAGCCTTTAGGTATGTATGTGAAATTCAAAAATTATTTACATTTTTAAGTTCAATTAAAAATAAAGCAATTGTATAGTTAAATTATAGAATAATCTAGACAAAGATTAATACAAATTAAGTGAGCGAAATAAAATATTGTTCCCAAAATCAAAGCCACCGTTTGCAAAATACACTTTTAATGTGGTTTAATATTTTGGGACGAATGAAATGACACTTAATCTAATACTTATTGGCACGAGTTTATTTTGTTAATTGTTCTTATGAATTCCGTATTGCCGTTATAATCAATGAGTATGCAAAAACACGACAACATGTCGGCCAATTTTAAGGCAAAATAAACTTTTTGAATGTAAAATTATGTATAAAATTGTAATCGGGCATGTTGAATGGACGAGTAACAGAAGATTTATGTATGTTGCGTAAATGTATGATAGCCTTAGAAGAGAAAAGTGTGACTTAAGAGAGGATGCTGTGATTAATTGAGAAAAGCATGTTGAAAAAATGAATAAAGGGAGAGTAACAAGTCTTTCATATTTATATTATCCTCGGCAGTGTTGGTAGGGATCGTCCTAGGCGACCTTGACCTATTGATGACATACTAAAGAATGGTGGTATTAATTAATAGTACCTATAACCGACGGGCATGGTGTTTATATTTCTGAATATAGAAGAAGCGAGAGAGCTTCTAGAAGAAGCCAAATGGAAATATGTAATCAATGTCTCAGCACTCAGGCCCGTAACGCAGAGGCGTTACGGGCCTGAGTGCTGAGTGTGACCCGCTATCTGTCGTGACCCACCATTTTTTTACATTACACAAGTTTATTAGCGATTTGCCCCGGCTCCGCCCAGGTAGCACTAATTATGTTCATTCGATCGCTACCCAACTTCACAAGATCACTTCACCCACTGGGCCGATCTGAACAACTCCTGAAAGCCGGTCCATCCATTTCAACGTGTGTAGGGAACATAGTCTTTTATATATATGCATAGATAGTAATAAAAGTAATTTGCTTCCTAACTTCACCTTGATTTTGCTCAGTTATGTTGTTAAATGTTTTAGTTTGTTTGGTGTTTTGTTACGAAAATAAGTGTTGGATGTAAGTTATCACGAACTAAGCTGTCTCGGTGTTCGGTAATAATACAGACTTTGCAACTTAGGTAACGTTTTGTGAACTAAACTTGTATGAAATAAGTATAAAATACATAGCCTTAGATTTTACCGATAAAGATATTGAATTATTTGAAGTTATCTAAACTAAGTTATGAAAGATAAATAGAGTTGTCGGTGCTAGTTTCGTTAATATTACACAAATCAGAAAACAGCAAGGGCTGTATCGCCAGTTCTCGTGCATAACAATAGATATATTAGTTCCTTATAAATTGTTGTAAATAAATCGGAGCAGATTTCATTTCCAGTTGTTGATTTTCGCATTTGTCTTCTTATGTCTTCGTTCTTTTTGTTAGTCTTTAGCGAGCGTGGTGGCGCGCTGGTCTCCGCTACTTGGCGTAGCGAGGCGGACTGCGGCGCGCGGTGGCCACGTACTTGACTGACGATCCTGCGTGCTCACACCGTACGCACGAGCACTCGTCGAAGACAACGAATGTACTGATATTATCTGCTTTAAAAATCTTTCTTTTAAATTCCATATTCTTAAAGGATTGTTACATTAGAACTATTACAACTAATTAATAATGTAAAGTCAAAATTAATACACAAGATTAAAGTATTAATGAGATAATAATTTGGACTGCGTCGTTCCTCATTCCTTTAAAAAGGGTTGCTAAGGCATCCGTTACTCTTACGGATTGTTGCCCTTGTTAGATGGGCATTCGTATTCTCATAACATCTGGTGACCCGCTTGTTCCTTTGCCTCCTTCTACTACAAAAAAGTCTTGTGAGTACAATTGATCTTGTATATAATAATAATATGCACTCACGCCCGTAACAGGATAGACAGAGATCATGGATATCCATTTGGCGCGATCCTGGCACACCTCGCTTGCTTCTTCTACATTCATACATCTACGCATACATGCTCGTCGGTTACGGGTACTAGTTATATCGCCCTTTTTTAGTAAACCACTAAATCGATATAAGTTCTCATAGGGCGTCCCCTACAGCACTGCCACGCATTTTTGCAACATAATTTTGCTAATAAAAAGTTTCCTTATTCTCTTTTCATTCATCTATGAACCGTACTTACCCTGGACCTATGTCGAAGAAGCGGTCGGCTCTCGGTGGACGATGCGTCACCTTCGATGTCTCTTGTGTTGTACCCTTGAGCCATGCGCCAGAATATTAACATTGCAATTGCCAAGGCAGCGGCATACACAAAGAACTCGGTGGCCTAAATAAAATCACTCTGTAACCAACTTTCATTAACACACGGATTCACAAAACAAACCAAATAACCGATTATTTGGTACAAGGATAGATTATTTAGTATGTAATGCTACATAATGCTTAACGCATAAAAAGAGCATTTTTAAGTCGACCTAAAAATATAATACTAAATCTAATGGTAAGTAAAAATTACTGCGATCCTGAAATCTTTCTCGCCTGGTACCACAAGTCAAAATAAGTTCGTTTTGGGTTTCCCCTTCCACAACTATCTCATTGACAACATAAAATTATCTTGTCAGTTTTTCAATAATTTGTTTTAAATGATGGCCATTCTCAATTTTAATAATGCTCGAATCACCAACACATGCTTTCCTAATTGTAGTCATAACTTTCTTTGAAAACCAATTTTTATCACATTTACTACATTATTTCATATAAAAAGAAAATGCCATCTTACTCTGGATTCAAATATTTTTGTCTGCGCTATCAAAATCACGATCAAATTCCCGAATGCCACCGATACATACCACGCAGCAATTGTAATTGTTTTCATGCTTTTTGGTGCCTAAAAAACACAAGTATCGTAAAATAATTTGCGGTTTAATCCACAATGATTATGGATAGAAAGATCAAAAAATTAAATACTACTACTACCCATACCTGTGTGAAGGAAAACTCCAATCCCGATACGGCAAACATTATTTCCGCTATGGAGACTAAAAGATATTGTGGCACAATCCATGCGAGGTGTAATTCGTTAGGAGGATTTGGTGCATGCAGTACAGCAGCGTCCAGACGCCCGAGTCTTTCGCGCAAACATAACACATACACGCCACCAGCGCGGACGTAGCCCTCTCCCGACCCAGATAATTCACCACTTGCACTTGATGCGTGCCATTTAAACCTAAACAAAAATTTTCTTCGCTCAATATTCCCTTTTACCATTTTCTAATTAATTTGTAGGGGGAATCCTAATTAACTTGTTAAATCACAAACATCTTGTTCTCTGGTCAACCATAGTCAATAGGAAGTGTTGCTGAAAAATGCCTAAAGATATTCTGGAAAATCTAGAGCGCACCATCTCTTGATCGTATCACTACTTAAGATCATTCGGGATCGTGGTCAAGCACTCGGCACCTATAGGTTAATTAAAAAGTAAATTCGAGGCAGTAATCGAAAGAAATTAATTATTTTTGCATAAATATTCACTATTTTCATCTACTATAATACCATAAAAATATAGCAACGGTGGAGACGGGTAAAACTTAAAGGAATGAATATGAAAGACTTAATGCAATTGACAACTTTCTATGTCTCTCTGCAGTTTAATACGAGTATCATTTGAGCTATCAACATGAAACTTTTACATCTTCATATCCCAACTGTTCTAATCCATTACTTAGGTACGCGTGTTTAAGTTGTAAAACTTAAAGAAGCCTTTTAAAATAGAACTTTTACTATGGTATATTCCATCCAGCGTAATGCATATTAACTTACTCGACAACGTTTATTTTCTTTTCATATTACGTTCGCCTAAGAACTTTTTCAGATTTCGATTAGATTCTGGTAAGATATCTCTAAGCTATTACTGTCGATGGTATCACTATTTGCCTAGAGTGTGTCTGCGAGTTTTCTCTCACTACCAACTCATAAGCGTAATCCATTATATGTATGAAATTTTGACGGCGCCATCTAGTGTCTAATAGAATGAATCAAAAACAGAGAGTGCTAGTTTTTTGACGTCTTAGACTTAGAATCTAACTAATAAATACCAATGAAGCGTGGAAAAAGGACATCATTTTCAATAGTACACTCCACGAGAGATAAAGGGATGCACAATTATGTAGAAGTACAAATATGTTCTTTTTTAAAGGCTATAGCGTTCAGCTTGCTTGCGTTCGCGTATTTTCTCAATTTATTTATAAATCTTATAGAATTAAGGGTAAGTAGTGTTTCGTGTAAATATGGTGTGTTGTTGTGTAAATAATTGTGATGTGACCAGAAGAAACAACCCAAATAAACGCACCTTTCACAGGTAAATATATGATGCATGTTGCACTCTAATATTTAAAATCTTATTTAGCTAAATTACTGTTAGTTAATGTCTTGGAAACAGTTATATATTATATCGTATTGAATTTGTCTTCTTTAATTAAATATATTTCTTAGGTAGAAGTAGAATTTAAGAATATTTTGTGTAAAATATTTATTTCTTTGATTACACTTCTTCACAAAATGGTGGGGTCAAGAGTTTTGATATCGAGTCGATAGTTTCAAAAAGTAAATTATACTGACATAAAATATACGTAATCTATTTGAAATTACTTGACTTTTTATTTTTCAACCGAAAATTATTAACTCGCGCCAAAAATGCATTGAACGTAAGGACCAGCATCTGTTTAATGATTTAAAATATCATGTTTTACATCAAGACCTGTTATATAATAGATACTTGGTTAAGAAAAGTGTCATCAAAATTTATTTTAATCTAAGATCGAAGTATGAATGCAAATTATAAAAAAATTATAAGGAAACTTTACGCACTCAATTAAATAAGGCAATTATTTTCAGAGGCGAATAAATACGTTGTATAAATTATCTAACGGGCGTCTTCGGGGCGTGTGAAGTGAGAATCAGACTTTGGAAAGACTTATTTTGTACACAGAACAGAGTACAAGTTATGTACTAATAACACTAACAGATAACAAGAAACGTACCGGGTCAGTTAGCCGTCCTACAGAAACGGAACCAAGGAGTTGGCTGTCCAACTATGAGTATCTCCGCGATATCGAGTGAACAGTTCCACGAAGATGGAATCAGTTACTGGATAGCTCGGAGAACTTAAGATTAACAATAAGCCTAATACTACTGAGGACAAAGTGCGCAAAGACAAAACTTATCTGAGAACTTAGCCATAGCATAGAGATATTTCGCTCAGAAAACGTTACTACATGATCAGCGTTAATGTGACCGGCAAGACCACAACAAATTATCTATTGATTTTCAATTCCTCCACACATAGATGACTACTAACACATGCGCGTATATTTTTTGGTATAATTTCCAATCTGTCTAAGTCTGTCTTGTGCATCTATGGTTGCACTCGACAGTGAGAACGTTTACGGTGTAATTTTGTGAGTTTTGATGTGACAAATTTACGCAAACATGCTCGACGTGTTCACACGTAAACTTTTACAGTGCAAACTACATCATTTTTAAAATTATATAATTCATTTCAATAGCTTTATCGTTAACAGCGATATGCAATAATTATAGTCTTCGAAAACCAAAACACTCAAGTTATACTACCACAATTTTTTTAGTCAGTTGGAAATATGATACGACTTATCAAAATGTCATTTTAATTTAATTTTGATGGATCTAAGGCCTAAAACGCGCTAGCGGCTTCTAATTATCTATGACACTGCATGATTTTGACGCAGACTTGCGGCTAGCTGTCAACCACTCCGGCTGTTTTGGAGCTGCGGCGGGCCGCGCCGGTTGAATGTCTTTGGCGGTCAGTCAAGTAAGTACGTCAAAGTTGAATTTACGTTGTTCACGGTTAGCAAACATAAATCGAGTAGTGAGACTTGATTGACTCACTTGTTCTCTCACTCACTTGTTCACGCATCTCATCGTGTTTTGTGCGATATACTCTCACTAGGCACCCTGTTCTATTAGTGTATTGTGGTTATTATCATTACCGTGTTCGGAACACTCACTTCCCCGGCTGTAGGCACATGTACGCGGATTCGCCGATGTGGTCGACAGGAGAATCGGACACGTAATAAATATCATTGAGCCTCTTGTCCGTTTCCACAGTAATTGAGACATTCTTATTGGGGCCCGTGTCACCCACGTAGACAACCCTGAACAGATCATAAAAAGTTGCTTTTATAAATCATAATACTTAACAGAAACAATAAACACAAACGTACAAATTCTTTATTTTTAATATAAGTTGATTAGGTCAGATGTTGTCAGTTTTATCTCCAACTATTAGTAGTCTTTGAGTGTGCGTGTCGACTGCTGAACAAGGTCTAATAGTCGCCACTACAATAAAAAGATTTTTACCAGACCGTTAGACATAAAAGCTAGAGATAAGATTATCCAATCAGAGCTAGGGCATTTTGTCGTAGTCATCGTTTGAACCGATATTCGTCCACTGGTGCACGTAGGCCACTCCCATTCCCCCCATCACCACAAAGATCGTTCTCCTGCGCACTTAACCATCGAACTCCCGCAACCTTGAACAGATCATCGGGCCATCGTGTGGAAGGCCTACCTACGCTACATCCACCTGCACGTGGTCGTAATTCTAGGACATTCTACGAGCAATTTGTCCACCCTATTACCACTTAAGGTCTGCGATTCTTCAGGAAATGTCAGTTATCTTGGTTCTCATGAGATCCACATCATTACTGATGTGACCTCCCAAAGATACTCCTAGTATTGTCCTCTTCATCGCCCCTTGAGTGACTATGATATTTTGGTTTATGTACTATACTGAGATAGCGTACATTGTCACTTTTGGACCTTACTGACCAGACGATCCGATGGCGGTTATTATTTCTATCTATCTAATTTGATTGACAGTCGCCAGTACTTAGTTTTCTTATGTTAAAAAAGGATTGTTGACCAGAATCCAATAAAGTATATGTATATGCTCACTTTAGTTTTGGTTTTCCCGTTAAGGACTTTCCAAACTGATTTGGATCCATGAAGTAAAATCTTATTTGATCGTCAGAGTCTTGTCCAACAATCACTGGCATAAACTGTAAATAAATTTGCATAAGCTTTACAACTAATTCCTGAATTGAACTAATGCTATAGTTTTGAACAGAGCTTACCACTAACAAGCTAACAAATGTCGAATAGACTCAAAAGCAATTCAGTTGGCAACAAATTTACTGCAACCGGAAGTTTCACTTTGCGCGAATGCCCAATCGCGTGTACTGTATGCTACCGACCGCTTGTGAGTCTCTTCAGTTTATAATCGGACTAAGTATATTATAAATTATCAGCAAAATGCAAGCTGAAAGAATCATTCACAATTTGACGTGTAATTACTAGACAGTTTATAAGCTGTCAAATACAAATTCTGAACTAATATTTTGCTCGCGTTTTGACGTTGAAGTTTAAATTCGAATAGAAGATATTTACTGGTTAGGTTCGTTAGGATGAATTTAATAGGTATGTTTATAATAATATCTTAAAATTATGCTAATCGAAGAGAAAATAGGTTTGTTGCGTTAGATATGATACGTCAAATTATTAATGATTTGCACAGTTTATAATTTGTTGACAGCTTGTAATTTTCCTAGTCCGATTATAAACTGACGAAGTTTACAATTCGTCGGTGAATTAAAATTGAAGATGGTAACTACGTTTTTAATAGATTAGTTACTATTTAAACTTTTAGATAATAGTTTCTGTACCAGAATCGGTTTTATTTTCAATTGCATTAGTAAAATAACATTTAGTCATAAAACAAGCCAAGTGTTAATGAAAATCATAAATACAGGTTAGATTAACATATTCCAGCCTATAACCAAAATGGTCTTGAATGAAGAAAATACTTAACAGCTAGCTCGCATATTTTTTAACCTACTGCGGTGAACAGATTTAACTATCGCTATTCAACTTTCACCAAGCTAAGGTTATAAAAGCAAAGAGACAAGCACACAGTACCAGACCTGAAAACGAAGATTCACTTTAGAAAAAAAGCAAAAGCACAATTTTTTTTCTACTTTGAATAGAACTCAGGAATTTGAGATATAAAAGTTAGATAATTTAATCTATACAATAATATACCAATTATATAGGAACGTACCATGCTTGCAATAGTGTGTAGTTCAGCTTTGATGACGTGTTGTTTCATAATCCTTCCGGCGCAGTGGTACGGACAAGTCGCCGTGAGTCCCAGGTTGCGGTGCGGCAGGGGCGAGGTAAGGGCAGTGCCGTGAGTCTCTACGGGAGCGATTCCTTCACCTCGCACCGCTATCTCAACGGGGCACGCCAGCGTGTTCAAAACAACCAGGCCGGTTTGATCATGCCCTGGTACTTGTAACGTTGAGCGCTGAACAAGTGATTAATATCAGCTAAAATATGTAGTATATCAAATAGTTTCTCATTGTAATAAAATTATGAAACTTATATATAGAATACAGAAAAATGTGTTTAAACAAATATTTACACAACTACTGTCCAGTTTTAAAAATAAAATAATAACCGCCTTTCATTTTTATTGAGCAATTACTCTTTTTAGTTTAAGTGCTAAATAATCAGAATATATGAGTATTATATTCACACAAACTTCAATTTCTTATATTGTTCTCCTTCTGTAATTTATATGCCTTTCATTACATAAGTAAAAGAAAAAAAGTTATTTATGGGTAGTTTTATTTTATAATCAAATTAGTATTAACGCTGCGCTAATTTTATAACTAGATGAGGCTTATAAATAAAATACCAAATTGGTTAAACTACATTAAATAACCCATGTATAAAGGGAATGTGTAATTTTTTAAAAGCGCCTTTCAATTTATTATGAGCAAATTTAAATAGCAAATACGAAATAGGAAATATTTTGATCCGAGAGTTATTATAGGGTTATCCATTTTTGAAAGTAAATATTATTACAATATTTATAATCATAAATTCCTTTGTCTACCATATAGCATATTCCAAAGGATGAGTTGCAGAATCCTGGTCATTTTATGACATAGGTCTATACCGTTAACGGTTACTGTTATCTAAATTTAAAATATAAGTAGTTTACGACTGATGTCATAGTTACATTTAAAATGTTATAACGGCCAAACAGCCCGACAGATCCTGGCCCAGTCGCTAGTCAATATGCATCAAATTCTAAAATATATAAAATCGAAAAGACAGGCTTTATATTTTGGTTTATTTTAAATGATAATATTTAAAAATTAAACAATAATAGAAAAAATCTCACCTCTATACCGATTTGCAAAATTCCAGCGGATACGAAAGCCATTGACGCTAACATTCCTCCGATAAACATCTTCTGTAACGGCGGCAAGTCTGGCAGGATCGGCCAGACCCCGCCGGAGCACACAGGTATCATAACCAGCACCATCGCAGGATTCATCACTTGTAACTGATCCGGCATTAGTGTCATACCGAATACTTCACTGCGTAGTCTTGATGCTTGAAATGTCCAACGAGATCCCTTACAAAGTAAATCATGAAACAAAATGTTATTAACGTTACTATACCTTTATCGGGGATAAAACATAAGAAATTTTAAAAAAAAACAAGTTTAAAAAAATTTCTGTCGTGTTTTGTATTGGCGGGTTATATAGGACCAGAGTTATTAACGCTCTCGTAAAGTTTTCTGGTAGCGTACTACTTTCAAATCTATACGATTAGAAAACCATTTCGACACGATTGACATGAATTTGGAGGCGGATCTTAACAAAGGATTTTAGCGGCTATTGACTGGAAAATGAAAATTCAAATTGTGACTTCTTAAATGATCAATCAAACAACAAAGACAATTGCATCTTCATAATTGAATATATATCTTTAACGTTCGACGTATTATTTACTCTTTCATCACAAGATCTAGATGCAACAATATCTTCATACATACCTGTTGATCGAATAGCGACCAAAAAATCGGCACCGGCAAATACAAGTATAGGATGGAGCAAACCACCTTCATATCGGCGACGAGTTTTGGGCCATACTTGTTCGCTGAGTAGTCTAGCCAGTGGTCCAATGGAGGTCCCTCTGTGTTAGGATCGTGACGCAAGCGTTTTCTAAACGCGTACTGCGAAGGGAAATCAACACGTAATAAAATCAAGACAATTACATAAAAATCGATATTAAATAATGTTATAGGAAAACGGCAACTATTCTGGAAATCACTTATAGGATTTTTTTCGCACTAATCTAATTCATCATATAAAGCAGTATCGAATAATAACCAGACTTCTGGCGAAGAACTTCTAGCAACGTTCCAAATTCGAATATTCGATGCGGTAGACCGGAACATCTGTTGCGCGAATGGGCCGGCTCGACTGGTGAAATACCTGATCTGGACCTCACAGAAAACAGGCGTGAAATAAAAGTATTCGTCTGATGAGTGAGGTGCCGCAGGTCTAATTTCAATCCTTCCTCTCAAATCGAATCCAGCTCAATCCTCTTCCCCTTCCCATTCTTTTCCTATAAGGACAGGAAGGAAGGAGAAGAAGATTGGGCTCCTCTGTCCATTAAAGGTATGTAACCCATCTGCAACTCTTTTGCTTGTTGTTTATGCCTATAGTAGCACATATGTGCGTTGTGCATTATGGTATTGCGTTGAGAAGTGTACGTAGCTATTTAATCGTAAAATAGTCTATGGCACGAAGAAAAGATCTCTTAAACATAAAATAATGTTTTCAGTTCAACCTAACAATGGTGGTCAATCGTGTCTGTGCTCTGAAAATTATATTTATTACTTCTTACCCAAGCGCACGCTGCGAATTTTAACGTAACATTGTCCCGAGGTTGTTTTATTCTGTACCAAGGCTTCCCCGCAATAAATATTACTGAAAGATAATAATTACGGTAGTGAAATTTATCCATACTTATATTATAAAGATGAAATATTTTATGTAATCGGTGTTACTGGTTGATATATTAGAAACGTAAGAAGTAATATAGGCTTGTTATAATTTAGCTTAATAAGTGTATCAAATGCTATTAATATGCCACTAAAATTGTTTATCTCACTTATAGACACAAGCACTAGTAGTGCAGGAAATCCGAAACCGAGAGCGTAGCAGGCATCATCTCCGAAGCACATAACACTGCGGCGCAGCGCGGGCGTGACCACCATGCCCATGAAGCCGCCCAGGTTCACGGTACAGTAGAACGTCGAGAAGAAACTTTGCAGACGCTGGTTGTCCTCAGGTAGACGAAACTGTAAGCGAATATATACAGGTTTGATGCCTGTTAATGATACCTGATAACAGGTTTGGTACCTGAAGTAATCTTAAACGAGAAGGAATAAAATAGGCAGTGAATAAACCTTTTATTATGTATGCCAGACGATTGCAATAACAATTAATAGGCCTACATAGAAATAGAATCAATTCACATCGGTTAAAACAAACGCAGAGTTACACAAATTACTGTTCCCGTAGTGAAAATAAAGCTCCACTAGTTTTAGATAATTTAAGTTCATTAAAATGTAATAAATCATGGTTTCCTAACTAATTTTTTCGGGGTCGACTCTCCTATTCTCCCCTCCAAAGATAACGGACTTTTGGGTCCAAATTCCAAAAGGCGAGGGGCCAAAGGAATTTGGACCTTTATCCATCTCAATCGTGGTCTGGCACGGTGTTCTGATCCAGATTCTGCTTGTAGTACTTTCCTAGTTAGGTACGCCACTGACCTTTCCATGACGTCACCATACAACCAAAGGCGTATTTCTGTGAGCTTCTCTAGAAAATGGGTATTATTTTGAAGCTGCAACGGATATAGATGTTAGACACTTTATCCACCATGATGATGCCTCCAGAGCACCTTAACTCCATTACATTTCCTGACCAAAAAGTCCTTGCGACCTTTGCGTCAACGGGGGCAGATATAGCCAATGCTAACCGACATAGTTCGAACTTACACTTTTCCATACGTACACACTTTTTGGATTGTTATAAACAGTAACATATAACAATTCAAAAAAGTCACTTACTCACATTCAAATTAATTACGATCATCAAATTGGTCACGGGCTGACTGGAGTTATACGGTAATGCGAAAAAATGTTATAGGTAGCCGTATCGGTCTACCTTTTTTTAAATTCTGCGACCACCACTTTTGTTCGATTTCTCGCTGCATGCTAAGTCTGAACTTGATATTATTTTTTGTTGTCGACAAAAAACACTTGTTCGCAAAGCGGCCACGCTTTCCCGTTTTATTGTATTGCTGGATCACTGGATTCCAGGTAATCGATAATTCAAACCCGCCTTCGCGATTAAATTAAATTAAATTTTTGCATTTAGTAATTTCAGTCGCTACTCTTACCAATCTTAGTATGTAATAGCGTTCGATCGAAAGTACTTGGGAACTATGAACTTCGATCCAGTGATTGGTGGAATAGTCAAGGAGATACTTATAACCTAAATGTGAACAATGGCGGCCTATAAGCAATAAGCTACGGCCGACTTCTGAGGATCGTTGTTTTTAACAGCTCGAATATGTTCTTTTATGCGACTGGTGATGGTGCGCCTGGTTTTTCCTATATAGGAACTGCCGTAGCTGCAGTTGATTTTGTAGACACCTGGTGTTTCAAGCGAAGCACGTGTTTTGGGCGATCGTAGTTTTTGGGCTATCTTATCGGGTGTAAAAATAGTTTTTACTGCGTACTTGCCCAATATCTTCAATAGTCTGTCAGTTACACCTCTGACGTACTGCAAAAAGGCAAGCTACCTCGCCACGCCACGGCCGTATTCCATTTATGTGATGGTCTCAGCTTTCCATCTAAAAGGCTAATCGTGGTAAGAATCCCGTTTCTTACAAACCGTATATTAGTAAAAACCACGAAAGTTAAGTTATGTAATCGTAAATCTTCTCATCACATCGAATATATCGTTACGGTAAAATGGAAGTAGAAAGCATTGCGGCACGGATTATAATAAATGCAAATCTCGATTATATAAGCGACAAGTTTCCTTTACTTTCGTAGATACATACGATTTGCTTCCATAGGCTGGGTCAATAACACAACTATAAGTTTACCACCTGTTACTCTAATGAGAAGTGTTAATGAAATGGAGACAACTTGTTGCATTGTCTTTTCTCCGGCTAGAAGCTTCCGTGCTAAGACAATAAAATAATACTTCATAATAAAAAAAATGGGCAAAAATAGTTACTAGTTTAGTAGGTAGATTAAATCCTAAAACATAGACGAAAATAGATAGGTAATAAAGGTTCATTTTACAAGTATGTACGCTAATTTCATAACAAATCAGTGAATGCACATTGTACACGTGGATAAACTTTCAAAAAAAACGTGTTATTTTTTTCCGAACGATTGCCAACGAGCGACCAGTTCAATTAACATTATTTACACTGGAGTAATCGCATGAATTCATATCCGTGTGTATGATGTTAGTGCATTCCATCAGAGAGATGGATTAAAATAGAGTAATGGAATAACTCGAAATATTTTTTTCCCTGAACTTTGTTGTATTTATATACTATTTAAGTAAACCTACTAGTATATTGCATTGTTCACAAAAATAATATACATATAACTTAACAAGTTGTAACCATTGAGTGCCGCAACTCTCTCAGAATCCTCTACAAGAAGTAACTTTTTGGTAGGTCAAACCAACCTAATGTGTTTTAGTACTTTAAAAATAGCTATCACAGAAGAACGTGGACTAAGCTATTCCTTAAGAGATTAAGGCTGAGCTGCTCATCTTTCAGCAACCACACTTTGTAATGAGCTCTTCAAGAAAAACAAGCGATATACAGCGATAAAAAATATGGCTAAGCATAGGATATTTGTTAAAGGACGTATACCTACCTGGTCACCTCCAAAAGCTGCCACGCAAGGTTTAATACCACCAGTGCCCGTAGCTATTAACGCTAGACCGATCATTGAAGTAGACCTGGAATATAAAAATGCCAACACATAACTCTTAGCAAATCCTCCACTAAGTCGTATCCAGATAATTTAATAGTGGTAGTAGTAGATATTGTTGCAAGAATGAACCGAAGCATGTAAGATCCTCATAAAAAATCCTCAATTTTATAACAAGACAATATATTGATATCTCGAACCTACGATTCTATCTCCTCTGTAATAATAACATTGCCTGTGTTTTTTTACCGTTATATTATTATTAATTTATCCGATACAGCACACATAAACACGCAGACACCCAAACAACATAGAACACTTGCCAATTTGAAATATAAAAACCGTTACTGACTATTGAATTTACTAGATTGCCGAAACGCACCATGTCAAGTCCAAGGTTTTAGGTACCCAATGCAAGCATGTTTCTTTCCAGGATATTTGGATTTTTACTGTTCATCTCGTCCCTTCGCTAGCGAACGTATCATTTGTGAAAATAAGAGAAAAAAAATTACATTCCTAAATGCAAAAGGATGAAGTACTTACGTAGCCGGCAACATTAATGGTGGTATAGCAGAGAAGCATGTCAAGATTGTTCCAATCAAATATATTATTGAGAAATATAAAATAACTCTGAAAAATAGGAAATTATTTCATTTTATACTTACATACTGGCAAAAGCGTACCCAAATATTTACATTCACGCTCAAATCCTAGTTAATTATAGGTGAATGATTGAAAATTTTGTTGAATTAAATTGAAGTTGCTGAGGGGTCGAAGTTGTTTCGAGGGAGTCAAAAAGTACTGGGTCCGACGAGGTTGTTTTTAAGGATTGAAAGTAGTGTCCAAAGAGTCTCAAAATAACTAAAAATATAATGTAATGTAAAACTGTACATATACATCAAATATTCTATCGTCATACCTGTACCGCCCTATGAAATTATCAGCTAAAATTGCCCCCATCAGCGGCATCGTATAGCACATCATTATAAATATGTGATACACTACAGTAGCGGCATTTTCATGCAGGCACAAAACATTTCTCAAATACAATGATAATATAGCTGTAAACAATATACATTAATGTTATATAAAAACTTTCATATTAATAATTCACGTCAGTATTACATATAAAAATTTCGTATCGTAGCCATTCGCCTTCGGAAGCGCTAGTGAGACTAAAAACAAAATAATAATAAGCTGGAGAATATAAGAAACAAGCGAGGCGTGAGTAGTGATGGAGTGTATAGCGTCTTGCTAACTGTTGAATTCAATTTGAGTCATGTTTCCTCTCAATTGGCAATTTTAGTACTTGCTAGAACTTTTCAAACCGGTGATAAAAAGGCCAGCAGTAAAAACTGTAGCCAAAACCATTATAGAATACGGGGAAATGGACAAGGAGATCGGGTTTTAGCGTTTTGTTACGTGTGCGCGTGTTTTGGTAGAATGTACGAATGAACGGAAACGAGTCAAAGTACTAGTGAAAGATTATCCTAATTTTTTATTACGAGTATGGTTGATTTAACAATACTAGCCGTGGACCGAGGATCGTTCTGCATTGTCTTTTATATGTAAGATTGTGTTTTTTTTTTTTTAACATAGCGCAATCAAAGAAAAAGATAATGCAAATATCTAACAAAGGATAAATTACATTAATTATTTACATAATTTTTCTTTCGTTTTTATGTACAAAACACCTACATAGATAAATTTAAAAATAAATACCAAATACACAAATGTTCATTAAAATTGTTGGAGCCATTTTCGAAATTCAGATTATATACCCTCAGATCTGTGTGGGGACATCAAGCCAAAAAACATTGCTCAGAGGCTGAAGCATTATTACCTAAGTAATTGTTGACATCGGGGTTAGTGGGTTGGTCTGTGTAGGAACTGGATAACTAGGTGCGACGTATCGGTGTAATTTGTTAGCATTAAAAACAAACCTTAGAGGTTTATAAATGCTACGTTACCTGTCTATTTGTATCCTATATGTTAAATGATAAATAAATTAAAAAAAATATAGCTCGTTTAAAGGTATGACAAACAGTTGTCGGTTGCCATGTTTCTACTGCCGGTCATATCATTCCTGATACAATCTCCCAAAGACACTCAGAGTATTACCCTCTCCATTCGACTCTTGACCGACCGACTATTGAATAGATGTCCGTGCGTCTCCACGCTTAATTCTAACAATCGTATTGACTTAATCCTCACAGGTCGTAAAAATCGTAATATGTATTTGTTTGCCAAAATGTGATTCATAAAATATGTGGCATTTTATAAATATACTTACTTCTGAGTCCACAAAACGAAAATCGCTCGCAGAATTCTGTAGCTATTATACAAAATATTGATGTAGGATGGCTGTGAAACATAATCACCAATCGGTGTTTATAGTGAATAATCAACAAATTAAATAGAAAGAAAAGATTGCCAAAAATGATTAGGAAATGTCAAGAATGTTTCATAAAATATGCACATGTCAATCCAAGGAATTGTTTTGAGATATATTTTTTAAATGATGAATAAATAAATAATACGCCCGGTATCCATAGACTTAGGCAGCGGCTACGGATTTCGCACGGATACTCAAGAAAGGTTGTATCAGATAGGTTTAAGTTCTCATATGACGACCAACAACCAGCAGCACTGCCGCTCACTTTTATTACGAAAGTAAGTGAAAGTGTTGGTGTTTAAATTTCTCTTGTCAAGCTTCTTACATTCTTTCAACATGTCCGAGCCGCCGAAACACAGTTTTCTTAACTTTAGTCCACCTCTTCCACGCTTTTTACCGTTTATGCCTGTTTTAAACACTATCTTACTTGCTTCTTTTTTAAACATCATTACATTCGTCTTGTCTACATTTATCTTCATACCTCTACCTTCCAATGATTAATTTATTACACTACATTACTTATAAGTCCTCCACAGATGATGCAAATACCTACTATTGGTTCTCGGCGTTATTAAGTACGAGTTACGTACTAAATGTCTTCTATCCGCTGTTCTGTATTCACATTCAGTGACTTTCAATGATTTCAGTCATTCATGAAAATATCGAATAGACACGGGGACGCTTCACAGCCCTGTCTTATTCCTTAACTAATGCTAAGCCAGTCTGAGTAGGCTCTGTGATTCTACTGAAAGCAGTAAAATGTCTATGACGAGACTATACCGCTTCTATTAAATCACTATTCAGAGTCAAGATTGTCAACAGATGATCTCTTTTTACATTCTCATAAGTCCATGAAGTTGCAGAAATGTTGATAAATGCAAAGAAAAAACCTGATCCATGCAACACATTCATCTCCTGTATAATAAGATAGCACTACTTGGCAAGGGGCTGTCTTCAATTGCTCGCATTCATAATAATGCGTCAACTACCCTAATACTCTCAAAAACGAAACAACGTACTTACATAGAAATACAACGCTGTTAGTATATTTGTAACTAGTATATTATTTACTTAAAGCTTATTTTTTTACAAAATGTTAGGCAATGTACAACATTTTATTAGGTATAATACTTAATAATTAATCTTTAAAAATTGCGGCTCAACAAAAACACCGGTCAAAAGTGTTCCAAAGACAGTCACAGCAACAATAACACATGTGACTGGTGTGAAAAGACAGCGTAATTAACATAATAAATTAAAAATAGGACAAATAGTGTTTGTCACTTAAGCGCACATTTTTTAAAATGATGATGTATGTATACTCATACAAAATCACCGTCAAAAGTTTTCAACAGTGACAACAACATTCACACCTGTCAAATGGTGTAAAAAGGATAGTGTGATTAAAATAATATGACAGTAGAAGACAGCTACTGTTTGTCACGTAAACTAAACCCATGACGTAAGTGTAATAAGTAGAGAAAAAACCATAGTCTCTTTGCGACCGCTACTGGCATATCTGCTACTTTTGAATTATACTATCATTTCCCATATTGGTGAGATTTAAGTAATTACAAAATATTTTAAAAAGCACTCTTACCCTATTTTACGAATAAATTAATTTATTAATGTTCTTTCTTTATTTTATTTTCTTTTTTAGTTGTGCTAGTTACAAATTTTTTCGTATTTTTTTAAACTATCATTTATTTAAAATATTAATTTAATATTTACCTTGGCGAAAATAGTTTATTAAATTTTGCATGTATTTCGCGACACCTGACGACACTCACTGACAACTCTCGTAACTGTCAATTTGACAGCTTAGAGACAACGTAACGTAGTAGGTTGTGATACCATTTATAAACTTTTTGCTTTTTGGCAGTTAGTATTACGACTTACGATTAGTTGTGACGTATTTTCAATGCATGAAATAAAGTAAAAGTTTAATTTATAAAAGCCAGTCGAGAGTCACTGCTTGTAACAAAACGCGCTGTACTTCTCTGTATGTTTTATCCGAGTAATTAAAACAATGAAGCGTTGGCTTATACTTTTACTATATATCATAGTCCTAACTAATCTTGTGAAAGGTGCAGTCATAGCTGACAATGGAGACATTGATGAACAAGGCTTGTATAGTAAGTCAGACCATGTTAATATAATAACTCAAAAAAATTTTGATAGAAAAGTTTATGGTCAAAAACATTCATTACTAATGGAATTTTATAACAGTTATTGTGGACACTGTAGAGCTTTTGCTCCCAAATTTAAGAGTCTTGCAGCAGATATAGCATCATGGAAAAATGTTATTCAATTAGCTGTTTTGGATTGCTCTGTGGATGAAAACAATGAAATTTGCAGACAGTTCGAAATAATGGCATACCCATCGTTCCGATATTTCCACGAAAATTATGTAAAAGGCAATACAAATGTGGGTGAACGGCTTGAATCTACGGATTCTGCTGAAAAGTTAAAGGAACAACTTATTGTCAAGCTACAAAAAGAGCAAAGTATGGGACGTTTAGCATTTGCACCACCACTTGGAATTGCTTCTTATGCCACATACACTTCTGCACTAAGTGATGTACCAAATGATGTGATATACACATTCCTTGTATTTGAAAATGCAAACTCAACTGTAGGGTCAGAACTTGCCTTGGATGTATTGGACTACAAGCAAATCAGAATTAAAAGAGTATATGAGAATTGTGAACTGGCAAACATAGCAGGGGTTACTCATTTTCCAGGTCTTGTAGCTGTAAAAGCTACATTACAACCTACACCATTAACTCCTAAAGTTCCAACAAAACAAAACTTGTTAAAATCGATTAATACTTTCTTAAAATCTAAAAACTATGCATTTCCTATTTCTGAAATGGATATAAAGAATAATAATTTTGGCTCTGATTCTGGAGAGAAAATGAAACTGTCAAATTCTGACATAGTTTACTATAGTGACTTAGAAAAAACTCTAAAGACAATTTTACACACTGAAATTACAAGGCACAAAACATTAAAAACTGAAGAATTACAAGCCCTCCTAAGCTTTTTGGATATTCTCATAATTGCATTTCCATTTAAAGGCAATCTTAAAGAATACATTGAAGATTTAGTACAAACTCTTCGAACAAGAAAAGAATGGGGTGGCAGTGAAGTGTATGATATGGTAAAAAATATGGAAAAGACACATGCACCAGTATACACTACAGACTTGGATTATATTGGCTGCAAAGGTAGTCAACCAAAATATAGAGGTTACACATGTGGACTTTGGACATTGTTCCACACTCTTACAGTGAATGCAGCTAACAAATCTGGTATACAAGGTCCTAAGGTTCTAACAGCTATCCATGGGTATGTCAAATACTTCTTTGGCTGCACAGAGTGTGCCGAGCACTTTCAAGCTATGGCAACAAGGAACAGACTTTTTAATGTAAAGGAAAATGACAAGGCAATACTGTGGTTATGGATTTCTCATAATGAAGTGAATTTAAGATTGGCTGGTGATATAACTGAAGATCCAGAACATCCTAAAATTCAATACCCAAGTCCATCGAAATGTTCTGAGTGCAGACTTTCAAGAGGTGCTTGGAATTTACCGGCAGTATATGAGTACCTACAAAGAGTATACGGGGCAGAAAATATACAGGATGGTCAACGTGTTGCAAGATCCAGTGTAGCAGCGCCGAGCCCTTTAACTGACTTGGACTTTCAAATGTTAAGCCTCCTGTACTTATTATCTTTTACTATTCTTATTTTAGTTGTTAAATTTTTCATCACTAAGCGTTTTTACAGAAAACGTCACTACAAGCATGGACGGGCTAAAATTTAACATTGGCTCTTGTTGGTAACACCACAATGTTTGTGTAACCATTTCTTAAAATTATGCCTTTTTCAGACACTGGGCACTCTGTTGGCTAATAATTCATTTATATGGGCACAATTATTTAAAAAAAATCATAAGGCCATTCCATTATATGTTTTAACATGTAGTGTAATCAAATAATAAAGATTCCGGCATTAGAATCTGAGAGTTGGGATTGAATTTCTTATGAAATCACATGCTAATATTCGTGACCGGTGTATAGCATAAAGGTCTTCACAATAGCTTGGTGAAAAACAAATAGCTTTTGAGAAAACTTAATATATATACCAACCTAACAGTACATTGTAGCAACATAGTTCTGTTTCTTCTGAATCTAGTCTTCTAATAACAATTTCACAATTTTGTGTGTTTTCCTCTGCTTTTTTAGTTATTCATTTAATAACAATGTAGTATTTAAATTTCTTGGTATGGTTTGACAATTTTCTGTACAAGCCAATTATATATAAAATCAATACATAAAGTACATTGCATTACATCAAAATATAAGTGTTAAAACATTGCACAATCTGTAATGTGCAAAGTTTAAAAACACTAAAAAGAAAAAGTATAAAAAATGAAAAAATAGTCACTCTTATAATGGAATAATTAATATTTACTTTCAAAATAACTATTATAATTGAGTTCCAATTACAATTAGGAATTGACTGAAAGTGTTTGCTGTTAACATACAGCCAAATGCATTGTTAAAATATAAGATTTGCAAAATAAGTTTGGTGCAAAATCCATTGATTTAAATATAATTTATTTGCAATGTACAATATATCAGATATAGATGATATACAATTAATTTTATTGGTTTTTACATCATTCCATAACTTTACTTAACATTATTCCATACTTAGTTATATCTGATGTATTGTAATATTTAAGCATATGACACCAACATTAATCAACCATTCATTAATTTTTATATTCAACCATTCATTAATGCTTTGAGAATTGTTAAAGTTTTATTGAAATTTTGACCTAATAACAATAAAGAAAAAATATACAGTTAGAATATAATAATCATGTACATGTGAATTTGTATTAATAGTTAAGTGACCATTACATAGGTTTATTAACTTTTTTATAAACATTTACTCATGTAACTATGTATGGGAGTATTATATAGGTATAATGAAATCTAGGTTAATTGTTAATGTGTTTATAGATGACATTGTTGATTTTGCATAGACTGATTTGATATTGACAACTTGGCCATGTAATTTAAAGTGAATTTTAAAATCCATGATGTTAAGAAGTTAGTACACATTATCTTCGGTTCTGCTCGATTATGAGTTGGTAATTTTTTATATTAGTCAGTGTGTAATGTCAAGCGATATTTAATGATATATTTTAATTGTATTGTCAGATATTACAATTGAAGTTTCATAAAAGCCTATTATAATATTTAAAAAATAATTGATATAATCGAAATATTTAATAACAAAAAGTAATTTTACAAAGAACACTGTAAAAGTGAAATAACTAAGACACTGACAAATATAATCTTTTGATAGTTTTTTAAATAATTGATAAATACATTTTGGAGACTTTTCGGCCATTCAAATGGTGCATACAACCAATAAATATTAGCTATGGCTAGCACATATGCTAAAGTGCCTTTAAAACAATTTGTTGCCTTTAAAACAAGTTGACAAGTGATCCATTTACGTTTATAAAATAATATAATATATTTTTCGACTAAACCCACAAGAACAATCTCACTGATAAATATCAGTGAATGTCTATCAAAATTAGAGATTTTAGATTTACACATGAACCCGTGCCTTAGGGATTTTTCTTGCGAAAAATCAAAAAAGTTCAAATCCTTAGTACTAAGTCAATATTGCATGCCATGTAGTGCCTCCATGCCAATAATATAATAATGTCAAGAAGAACGTGTTATTACTAAATTTGTAAAAAGTGAAAATGTTACAATATTAGTTGTGTATTGTTAAATTACCGCCGTAATAACTAAATGTCGAAGTCTTCGCTTCATGGTGCAAAGGCTAGAAGTTAGATTTCAAAGAAGATAACAGTATTGAGTTTTTCTGAATTCAATTAGCTCAATTTGTTATTTACAAATTTGATATAACCACACTGACAAATTGCCAATAATAAATAAGTCTATGCGTGTTAATAAGCAATAACATTTGCAGGTTAGCGATGTTAGGCAACAAAGGTACCAATCTATTTTTGATATACATATTTTTATAGTGCATCAAATTTTGCTATTTTTGACCACGAGTACATTTTCCGAAAGCAGGCCCATTATTTAATCTGTTTGTAAGGTCACACTCGGAGTAGTTTAGTGCACATTTGAGGTTTTCCCAAATACTTGCTGGTGTTTTTGTATTTATATATAAATATATGTTTGTCGTCCTGAAATTACCCAAACAATAGTTAATTGGGAGTTTATTAATAGTCCAACTGAATTTAAAAAGAGAGTTCTTAAATTATTAGTTTATTATTATTTATTACTACTAATCTGCATACGTCGGCTCGTGACTCTGACCTCGTCGTCTTTGGATGTCACCTGATCATGCAAATCATCAATTATGCAGTTGTAGCTCAACATCATCATCTTACAATACGGATTGTAACGAACACCGCTATCACAGTACCCCCTCGTCAAATAACGTCCGTTCATAAAATCCCTTAAATCCACGATTTACAAAATCGACCTTAACAAAGTATTAACCAATATTCGTTATAAAACTACTTGTGGCCGTTAACTCAATAATCTTGTTCTCATCATCATGATGCAATCGGCAGTTGCTCTATTTCTTAGTATGTGTATATTTATTTAAATTATAAAAAGATAATAACTTAGTTTTAGCGGTATCGCATTAGTGATATAATAATGACGGTACGCATCCTGCTTTAGGTTTTGCCAAGTTCTAGTTAAAGCTTTCGAACAAAAATATGAATTGCAGTGCTTAGTAAATATGACTCATGATTTTTCATATTCAATGTCAAATCGTTTATACACGAATGAATAGTGATTTTGTTCTTTCTCCACTCCGCATTTGGTTTAAAAGTATATACATACTTATGTTATTAAAATTTATTTAAAATGTGACACCTGTGTTCAAGTTGCGATTACTAACCGCGTGTATGTATTTTTTTTATGTAAAATAGGATGATTATGAAACATCCATTCGATCGGTGACTTTCAGTTGGACAAACGAAACAAATTAACGAGCCATTGTTACCTAAATATTTACGTGGTGCAATAGTTCAATATACATAATTGTACGATTTTATTAATGTAATAATTTAATTTTAAATAGTAGAATTTTATTTACTGACTTTGTATATAGGCGACGTTGGAGAAATTAAATGAAAATTGTTGTATTAATTTATAATAAAAAAACGATTGTTGAACTAGAAATAAGTGCACAGTTTTTATGATAAAGTTAGTGGTATGACGGAGTTAACCATTATATATAGTGAGCAATAATTATTTTCAATAAATAAACATAAATTTTCACAAATTAGCCAAATCATCACAGTAAGCTTCCAGGTAATATGTAAGTAGTGAAGGAGGTAAATTTGATATAACTTATATGCCTTTCTATGTATAGATTAAAAGAGTCATATATGCGTTTTACATTTTAGTATTTACATGAACTTTTTATAAATATGTTATTTGGATTTAATATTTTATCAGCGGGCTACATACCCATCACATTGATCATGCACTAAGTGATATTTTTAAGGAATTGATAGTTAACGTTTTTAGAGAGCACTATAATGAATTTTTACTTACAAATAATAGAAATGGTATTAAATTTTGGAATCAAAATCTTTGATTGTTTTAATCATTAGATTTAAAATGTGGTTTTAAATAATATCTAGCGTATTATTGCAGTATGATCTGGCTGGGGATGACAAATCATCTATATGTATAGGCTAAGGTCAGTTAAAATTTGTAAATATTCGTTTATGGTGACGGGTTATCAAAGCGAACCATTTTTTTATTAGTATATTTAACATGAAAGATTAAGTCAATACAATAATTAAATTTGCCCATTATTTCAGCATCTTTTCTAGCTTCGTATTTATATACGTAAGTAAATTCATTCCATGTGATTATTCTAGTTTAATTTATTACATTAAAGTAAACTATTATTTTACTCAAGTAAAAATGTTCAGAATTTTTCGTGAAATATATTTTTTAAATGCCTTCAAAGAAAAATATATTTTATAGAATTGATTTTACATCGTATTTAACATTAAGATTTTAGAAATGAATCATAGTTGTGCATTTAATTATTACTTTTAGGTTCAGTCGCATTTCCGGTATTGATCCGAAGGTAATCATCATGTCAACTATCAAATCATTATTTTAATTTCGTAATAGTTTAGTATTCTAAAAATATCGTATTTTATAACATATAAATTACCGTTGAATTTTTGTGCTTTAGTAATACAACTGTCTAAGAACATTTGAAAACGTAATCATTGTTTTATCTCATTAGATTTAACTAATATTTGTGATCGAAGAGGTTTATTTTTAGTGTATTTCTTTGAAGTTGTATGTACTGTAAATTATCTGCTTGTTCCATTAACAAATA